>JAJOOS010011687.1:0-16423 GCA_029582725.1 Solanum chiquidenum | reverse complement strand
CCCACCCCCCCCACACTCCCACCCCCACCCCCAAAAAGAAAAATTCTCCAACTCACTCTAGTTGATACTCTTTTGTCCCATTTAAATTATTGATTTAGCTCAAAAAGATTATCCCAAAATAGTTGTTTTTAGAAATTTAAGATTAAAATTGATTGTATCATGAATATTTAAAAAGTAGTTGTTATTAATATTACTCAATTCTCAGAAAGTATCTAAGAAATAAAGAAAACTTAGTAAATTATATTTTGTGTATTTATTATTTTTCTAATAAGAGTAAAAAAAAAAAACTAAAGCGATAATTGGAATGAGATGGATGAAACATATATTTATAAGTCTACTAAAAGATACTTTGTAACGACCTGATTCCTTCGTTAGGGAAAAGCCAATGGGAAAAGAATTGGGGTCAGAAAACTTTTTTGGTAGTAACTTGGAATTTTCTAACCTAGTCCAGATATGGATGAAATCGGAGTCAGTAAGGCCTAGGGAAATCTGGTAACGAATGAGAGATATAATTATGAATTGGATTACATGAGTATATAGCTAAGACATTAAGGAACCCGTACGACTTTACGAAATCAAATTCGAGTGAGTAAAACTTCCGAAAATGATCTTAGCGTGAACCGGTAGTTGTTGAATGTCAAGGGTAGAAGGTGTGTGGTGAAGTGGGGGCTTGGAACTCAAATTCCAACATTCTGTCACCGTGCATCCAGCTGTAGCGGGATGGATCCAGCTGTAGCAGGATGGGTCCCGCCGTAGCGGGATAATCGCGACTTAAATAGGGTAAAACCCCCCAAAAAGGTTATTTTCTGTAAAAGTTCATTCTTAAGAGCTAAGAAACGACCCAGGGCTATTTCTTGAAGGTCTTCCACCTCTTCTAGCACTAAAAGTAAGGATTTTACTCCCCTAATACATTTTTCGATCCGTAGAACTTGGATTCTTGGATAATTATACTATTGGGGGAGGGTTTTGCTCTGAAACTAATGATGGAAAAAGCCCTAAATTGGGTATTAGGATCTTGGGTTTGGTCTAGGGTTATTGGGTTTGTTATAATTTGAATGATTAGATATTTGATTGTTGATCCTTGTGTATATTAATTGTTTGTAGACCAGAACAAGCGGAAAGAATCCGAAAAGGGAAGATTCAAGTGCCTTAGGGGATTCAAGCTTGAATTCGAGGTAGGTGATGATTGTGATTATATGATTGTGTGATGTATGTTTGTTCTTACTTCATTATGATACATGTATGTATGTGAATGTTGCATTATTGATCACACTAATTTTAAATGAGGACAGATGAATGATGAATCATGACTTGATTGTATGATTATGAGAATGTACTTTGTGATTATGATTGTGGCTTGTTGAATGGATCGGGTGTTGCTTTCCGACACAATAACTTGGATCAGTTGCCACATTTCGGTATAAATATGGGATCAGTTGCCACGTTCCGACATAAACATGAGATCGATTGCCACGTTCTGACATAAACATTGGATTGGGTACCACGTTCTGGTATGCTAACAATTTGGGTGTGGGTTCCATGAGAGGACCATTGATTCGACATAACTGTATATCTTGATAAATGTGAAATTATTCGTTGTTCGTAAATGATATCGATATTGTGTATATTCGGTGTATGCATGTTATTATATTGTTGTAATGATTTATGCATGTTGCACTTATTGGGATAGCCGTGTGATATTGTGGTTGTGTACTGATACTGCACTTGCTCTTTCTTTGTTGAGTACATGGCATCTTCAGGTGACTATTGATAGACCTCAGCTAGGTGACTATTGAGCGTGACCAGATTCAAGGGTGAGCCAGTTCTTTCAGGCTGCCATGAATCTTTCTTGTTTAAGTCCACTCATTTCGGACTCAGACTTTTGTTTAAGGTGTTGTTTAGTTTTGGGGTTGTACCCCTTGTTCTTAGACTTGTCGTTAGTAGAGTTTTGGTACAATGACTTTCAGTTTCTATGGGTTGTTCTTCCGCATTAGTTTGGTTAGTTATTTGTTTAAACCTTGAAGTTTATGGGGACTCCATTTTTATAGTCATTTAAACATGCTTCCGTATCTTTAAATGCCTTAGTTTTCATTTGTTTGTTTGAATTGTAGTAATGGTTCTCCCCCCAGAGGGTTTGTGTGGGTGTCAATCACGACGGTCTGGGTCGTGACATACTTCCATAATTCCATATTACTTATCCATATTACTACAAGTAGTTGTCTCTAATTACTTGTCGATTTACAAATTGAAATAGAATTAATTTGAAAAAAATCATTTTAACCTTAAATTAATTCTTTTTGAAAAAATACATATATTATAAAGTCCCAAAAATTAACTCTATTATTAGTTTTGATATCGATGGATAAAGAATATAAATAAAGTCTAACTGATTAAATCGAGCATAATTAATTCATATTAAAAGAGTTGAAGGATAAATAAGTAAAAATATCTTTTTTTATTTATAATATTTTGAGAAATGTGTAAAGAAAAAATGACAAATAATATGAAAGGGAGAGATTAACAACTTTGTCTTTTGACATTCATTGACCATTAAAATACTCATTATTTCACTTTTAAACAGGGTCAAAATTATTATGAGACCCCCACCATATAATAGTAATTAACCTTATAACTCCTCCCCTTAATGACCACTGACTTTTATTAATTTTGGTTCCTTTTAAAAAAAATCTTAATTACATACTAATTCATAACTCACAAGCAACAAAATAACATTTTTACCTCTATATATGAGACTTACTTCAATTTTTCTAGATCGTATATCAGACAAATTTAAAATTTAAATTCTATAAACTTAATTTTAAAAAGTTTTAATATTGAATTCATTGTAGTTTTTATAATCATGAGTTCAAACTTATCGTTTATTCGAGTTTTAATAAACTTATTGAGAACTTTTTAAGAAATACTTGATATTCCTCAAACAATAATTTTGTAGTATTAGAAAGAAATAGGGCCTAAAGCACAATAAATACGAAAAAATTCATATAATCGACCTCAATAGTTTTGAATCGATACATTATACATACTTAATTGATTGATTCTTTTATTTATTTATTTTTCAGATTACAATTTTACAACTACTTTTCCATGCATAGTAGTTTCACTATAAAATTTCGACCCATTGATTGGACATTAAACTTAAATTGATAATCAATTGATATAGACAAATCCTATTAAATAATTGGGAGCTAAATCATTTAATAAACTTAATGACTTCCTAACAGTACTCAAAACTATCACATCTCCAATCATGGTGGAGCCCGATAAAGTCGAGAGGTTCATCTGAATCTACTTCGGTGAAAAAAAATTATTATTTATATATAGTTAAAATTACTTTTTATATATACAGCAGATGTTGAATTCCTTTGAACTTTTTTGTGTGGTTACTTTTTCGTAATTTGAACTTCTTTAGTGAAAATCTTGATTTCACTACTATTTCTAACCTAATCAACCACTTTTCCTTGCATTAATCTTTTATGGAAATTACTACTAATAATAATATAAATTAAATGCTTCTGTTGGTACAGTCATTGAATCCTAACCACTAGACATATGATGGATAACAATGCTGACTTTAACCAAATTAAGACCAATTCAATATACTGAAAATATCAAGAAGTAAATTGATATTACTTGTTTTGTAAAGTTATTTTTTAATTGGATTTGGATGTAATTTGACGTAACAGGAGAAAAAAAAGTGAAAAGTTTTATTTGTTACCATCCAAGGTCACGAATATGTTTCTTAGGTTTGTATATGTCACATCGAGCTTAAAAGTGTACATTTTATTAGAGCTTATATTATATACCTTATAGAGATCTTTATTTGTCTTAAATTCTTGATCAATTAAAACTCCCACGAAAGAAGGCAGTTGACAAGTAAAGATCCAAATGTAATGATATCAGATTCATCTAAATACAATATTTTTTATATAAAATATAAATTTATAGATAAAAATTCATTAGTATCACAACAAATAATAAATATGTACCATGCCTTTTTTTAAATATAAATATAATACATTCAGTATCAAAAACTTGAAAATCTATCAAATTTAAATATTGAATTTGTCTACTGTATTGTGGCAATGCCAAGTTAAGAGGGGTAGATTGTAGTTGTATAATGAAGAAAAACACATGTCTAAAGAAAGAAAAAAATATATATGACAGATCACTATATATGATATATAATCTAGGAAAGTTGGTAGGGGTCAAATATAATCTCTTACCTTGTTGACTAGGTATATATATAAGTCACAGGCAAAAGTGTGATTATAAATTGAAAAATAGAGAAAGTAAATATTAACTTTTACAGATTTAAAATGTATAACGAATTTAATATTAAAAATCTCTTAAAAAATTAAAATCATATCGAGTTTGAATTTTAAATCTGTCTTTATCTTAATTTCTTCAATTAGTTAAGCCATATGAGCTTTAAAAATATTTTGACAATAAAATATAAAATACGTCGCAATTATACATGAAATATAACTAAGCCCACCTATCAAACATTTATATGATAGACAACCAAATTAACCATAAAATACTTTTTTTTCCTCATTCGATATTCAATTATCCATTTTAGCTAGAATTTACCTCAAATAATTCTTAATATGGGTGATCCCAAACTTTCGACCCCCACCCCTCCTTTTGTCCATTGACAAATCTTTAAAGTCAAAAGTTATTAAATTTGAAGTTTTATCTATTTAGCAAGCAATGTTAAAAGTTCAAAAACACTCACTTTCTTAATCATTTTTATAAATTATCTTCTGCCTCAATTGATTCAGAATCACATCACGTAAAATTCATTAAAAGAGTAAATACTTCTTATAAAATAATTTTTTTTATTTACAAAACTTGAACCCAAAATATATCATTAAAAATAAAAATTCATATTCCACCACACCACATTCAAAAATACAATATTAATAATTTAATACTCCACTAGTAAAGAAGTTTTTTTTGTAAATAAAAAAAAAACAAATGTGGGATTTTGAATGATAAAGAGAATAAGGTGCTGACTTAATTAAAAGCAATCACAGAAACTCACGGACTATTTCACTTCATTTCTGATAATATTATATGGTACACTCAAAAAGAACAACTGACTCATCAACTCAAAAGAGTATTATACTTTTCGATCCGTCTCAATTTATGCGATATATTGTTTTTAAGTCAGTCTCAAAAATTTAATAAATAATTTGATTTATAAAATATTCATAATGAGATGATTTATAATATGTAATAATTTTTTAAAAAATATCACAAATTTTAAAAAACTTCTTTCTATTTTTCTTAAATTCATTCTTAGCTAGTCGATTTTGAACTGAGGGTCTATAAGATATAATATTTCTACCCCAAAAGGTAGTAATAAGGTCGATCGGTATACATTTTGCCTTTTTCAGACTCTATTTGTGAAATTACACTAAATATATTATTGTTATTATTATTATTATTCGTTATCAATCAAATATTATCACATAAATTGTGACGGACGAAGGGAGTACTTTTCTTCTTTACAATGAGCTGTGCAAACACTTAAAGTTGCCACCTTTATTAACAATTCACGAGCCTATTTATACTTCTATTTTCTTTTTTTCTCTCTCTCCAACACAATATAATATAAACTCTTTTTTTCCTTTTCCCACTTATATTCCTCTCAAAATGACTACTACTAATACTACAACTTCTCTTTTATTCCTTAAAAAACTTGTCTTTTTTTACCTTATTTTTCTCTCTTGTTTGAATAATGTAACGTGCATTCGCGAGTTATCTAGTACCAATGCTAGCATCGAGCCATCGAGTAGTACATCGATGGTTGACGGGACGTCAAATGTGTTGATGAAACCTCTAAGGAATCATAATAAAGGTCCTATTTTTCATGGAAAAGAAGTGAGGGATTGTTTGCCTAAGGGATTTAGGCATGCTTCTGCACCTAGTAGGTATGTTAATTATCATATTTTGGGCTCAATTGGATGTTCACAAGGCAAAAATATCAAGAAATTACCTTAGTACTCCAAAATAATATATGAGACGATATCGATCTCATCTATTATAAACTCGATCTTTTCAAATGATACGAGAATATGTGGTGCTCAACATGTCTGGAAGTATAGGAGAACGTTCGTTTGATGATATTATTTCGAGTATTTTGTGTGTACATGCAAGGTTGAATATCTAGATCTTTATTTTTTTTGTTGTTGTTTGTTTGATCAATGGATCGAGAGAATATATAGTACTATGAATTTTGTTAGTTTGTTTTTTATTACAAGATATTTTGTAATGCTCAAGAATATAATAAAGATGAAGAAGATTTCATTATATAACCACTTTTTTGCTTCTTTTTTTTTTTTAAAAATAATCCTTTGCCCTTCTCTTGTCTTTAGAGAAGAGTGGATGTATATGCATGGGCGATGTACCTTTTACGGTAAGAGTTCGACATAATTCAGTAATTTTGGTTCAAACATTTTATAGTTGTTTTACAAATTCATTGCATATTAATAGCCCCTCAAACTTATATACCAAAACCACAACTTGTTTCTGTTGAGTACTTAAACACATGATAAAGTATTTTCATGAAACATATTCGATTCAAATTTTAATTTTTTTTGTTGTGTGTATTTTTAAATCCCAATAACCTAGATAAGTTAACTACTTAAAATAATTTTAGAAACCAGAATAATATTTCCTAATGGTATGGTAAGAGTCAGATTTAGAATTTTACATCAATGAATACATAGTCACTATAGGTCGAGTCAACCTGATGTAAAATCATCTTTGTTAAGGAGCGTTTCAAAATCACTATGAGCTTTCTAGAGCAAATTAAAATATAGTCATACCCTCGTTGGAGAGAATACTGCACACCGAATGGGAAAAAAATAATTTAAAAAAAAAACATTCTCTATCCTGTTTTTTACTATGAAATAATCACGAGATAAATGGAATGGGACCACCATAGAGTTACTGATTTACCAGTGGAGACAGAGACTATTCAATTTCTATTTTATTGTGGTTCATTATTATACTATATACTCATAAATAAGAGAAAAAAAATTCAAATGTCAAAAGGAAAAATTGGAGAATAAATCGCATATCTAATTCTGTTGGATGGTAATAAAGAAAAATAATAATATAGTAGTTTGGTGACAAATAAAGGAAATTAATGTAGACAAGTTAGTTGGACATTATGTATGGAGAGTGACTTGTGTAGACAAATTTTTCCTACGTCAAAAGATTTATATAGTTTATTTTAACTAATGTGAAATCGACCTATAATTGAACTACTTTAAAAAATTTGGTATAATATATCGATAGACTCCACTTTTATTTGACATCAACTAGCTACTAAACACCTCAAGTTTGAAAATGTACATCTACATAATTTAACTTGATTTAAGTTGATCATGTAATCTTTAGATGAAAATGCACATTTAAAGATGGCTTGACTAGATGTGCATTGATAAAGTTAAGGTGTTCAAAGACGGAGTTAGTAGCCTGCATATAAGCTCGGCCGTACTTAGTAGATTTTGCTCAAATAGTATATTTGTGTGAATAAATTCATTAAATATGTATAAATATTAAATTTAAAATTCAGTTCTTATCACTTAAAAATCATCATTATAAAATTCAAAACCACAAAGTTGAATTCCTAGTTTCGCCGTTGATTAGGTGTTCGCAAGACAGCACTTATATAAAAAGGTTTATAGCAGTTCTAAATTTGCTCTAAAAGAAAGCATACATTGAACTCTTTTGTTACTTGGAAATTCTATTTACCTTCTCTTTGTTCATATTCTCAGAAAAGGCTACAATTCATGCATATTAACAAGAAATGCCTCGATTTTTGAACGCACTAAATGTACACACAAGGAAGAACATGAAACCATACAAGTTACAACTAGGCTATTTAAACCTGCGCATCAAATTCAAAAAAATATTCGCCAGGATATAAATAAGTGTAAACTGTAACTTTAAATTATCTTAAAGTTCTAAAAAGTCAAAACCCGAGATCCAGAATCAAGTACTAGGTTCCGATATTCGAGTTTAACCCGGGAAGTAGGAGACTTGCAGTAAAATAACAAGGAAAAACTAGAACTTCAGCTATATAGGTCATCGTCATCGGCTGCAGCATTAGAAGTTGCAAATGGGTCAGCTGCAGCAGTCCCGCCGCTACTAGCCTCTGCAAACCGAAATTCTGTTCCAAAACCTCTAGACTGCTGTAATGTCTGAGCAAATGCCTGGTATTTGCGTATATCAGCATCACTGACACTTCGGCGTGCATACTTCATAGACTCCTCAAAATGAGCAGGCTTGATCTCTGGCACTTCATCAACATCCTCATCCATCGAATCGGGATTCTCCTGTCTTCTCTTCTCCCTTTCTATATCCTGCAATTAGAAAAAATGACAGATTTAGGATGAAGAATACCAATAACTCGAAATTGAGAAAACAGAGATTGGCAACAATTGCAAACATGGCGTTTAGAGACTATACCGTGCACACCTAAATTGAAGTTTACTTGTTTTGTAGGTCGTTAAACTTTGAAGACAACAATGGCCGAGTGCGCCATCATGAAAAATTAATGAATTCATGGGAAAATTAACAGTCATACAGAGAACAGCATATCCCTCTTAGCATGACAACAAAAAAGTAACCAGACCTTGACAATCAATCACTATGTAACCAAAAGCATGCAAGACAGGGGTTGTAGAACAAGTTCATTTTAAGAAGATTCTGAGGGTCAAAAGTATAAAAAGAAAAATTCAAAGCAGTAAAAGAGGATGAAGTGCGTACTTTCTCTATGTTCTCCCTTATGGCATATTTGCAGGCTCGTTGACAAATCTCAGTGATATCAGCCCCACTAAATCCCTGAGTATGTTTGGCAAGAGCTCTCAGATCAATATCCTTTGATAAGGGGGATTTTCTGAGACATGCCTTGAAAATCTGATGGCGCGAATCTTCATCTGGCAGAGGAATATAAATTAACTGGTCAAGACGGCCAGGTCGAAGAAGTGCAGGGTCAATTATATCAGGCCTGTTTGTGGCCCCAATTATAAAAACAGTCTTCTTTGCATTCATGCCATCCATTTCAGTCAGAAGTTGGTTCAAAACACGATCAGCTGCTCCTCCAGCATCTCCACTGCTGCTTCCCCTCTGTAATTGTGTATAGAGCACCATTTCTTGTAAGTAGTTGTATGAGGTAAACTTAATTCGTGTTATCATGTTTCCGTACTATATTATACTTTTAAATCTATCTGATTGCTAGATCAGGATGTGAATGATCTTGAATCCAGCAAACCAATTAAAATGTTTACATGGGCTCATACAACTGAAATCTTTAAACTATTTATCTTACCTGAGTAGCAATAGAGTCAAGCTCATCAAAGAAGAGGACGCAAGGTGCAGATTGTCTCGCTTTATCGAAAATTTCACGAACATTCGCCTCACTCTCTCCAAACCACATGGTGAGCAGTTCAGGTCCTTTGACACTGATAAAATTGGCTTGACATTCATTTGCAATTGCCTTGGCAAGTAGGGTTTTCCCACATCCTGGGGGACCATAGAAAAGTACACCTTTCGAAGGTGACATACCAAACTTCTCAAACTTCTCTGGGTGTTCCACTGGATATTGAACAGTCTACATAAAATAAAACAAGAGCAATAATCAACATCTTTAGTAACTTAGGTGGGACCTAAGTATACATCAAGACCATTATATTGAATGACATTACCTCTTGAAGCTCTCGCTTGACATTTTCAAGGCCTCCAATGTCTTGCCATGAGACATTAGGCACTTCAACCACCTGCAAAAGAGTTTCACAGAACAAGACAATGAGTTTGTGCCCCAAAAATAGTAATGCACATCTTACATCAGGAATCACATAGATAAGACAAGAGACCATAATTTGCAATTGAAATTGCCACTCTAAAAAGGTATCCTGATCACACTTGGTTGTGATGGGTTACTTACTGTTTCACGCAATGCAGACGGATTGCTTGTGCCGAGAGCAGTTTGGAAGTGCTCATTTGTTACAGCCATTGAGTTCAACACCTCAGCATCAATAGTGTCATCTTCCAGATCAATGACATCCATCTTCTCCCTAATGCACTGAAGTGCAGCTTCAGTGCAAAGAGCAGCAAGATCTGCCCCAACATAACCATGTGTATCTTTCCCAATTCTTTCCAAATCAACCTGCAAAATAGAGTAATCATCATTATGTTACCGTATAAAGTTGCTCCCAAAGAAACCAAGTTTGGCAAGTGGACCTTACTTCTTCCGCAAGCTTCATATTCTTGGTATGAATGCGAAGAACTTCAAGACGCCCAACTTCGTCCGGAACACCAATGTCTATTTCTCTATCAAACCTACCAAACCTTCTCAGAGCTGGATCAATGCTGTTTGGACGGTTGGTAGCTCCCATCACTATAACATGAGCGCGAGATTTCAGTCCATCCATCAGAGTTAAGAGTTGTGAGACAATCCTCCTTTCAACTTCACCATGTGTCTTCTCTCGCTTGGGAGCAATTGAATCAAGTTCATCAATAAATATGATAGAAGGAGCATTCTTTTCAGCCTCTTCAAATGCCTTTCTGAGATTACTTTCACTCTCTCCAGCCAATTTGGACATGATTTCAGGTCCATTAATGCAAAAGAAAAATGCACCTGTTTCATTAGCAACAGCTCTTGCTATCAAAGTCTTTCCAGAACCAGGGGGTCCATAAAGTAAAATTCCCTTTGGTGGTTTCACACCAATAGATTTGAAAAGTTGAGGATGCCTCAATGGTAGTTCCACCAGTTCACGAATCTGGGCCATCTGTTTTCTCACACCACCCACATCATCATAGCCAACTTCATCAAGTCTCTCCTCATCCTCCCTTTTCACAGGCTCACCCTCACAAAATATTTCAGTGTCCGGAGCAACAACACAATACTCCCCAGGATCAGTTTCTATGACCTTGAATTCCACACTTCTCATCCCTCCTCTAACAAGAAAATTGTCTCCCTTCCTCAACGGACGATATGCCTCCAAAAAGTAAGCTGCAAGAAGGGCAAAAAGTTTTTAAAAGCCGACACAAATAGATCTTACAGACAAATAATATTAATGAAATTAGTGAGTAAATGTTGAAGACTGAAAACCAATTAAGGTTGCATTGTCCACGGAGAACCCACCCCAGTTTAACCCTCTTCTTTATGTACCAAATATCTTCAAACACTCACAGGAGAGAGTGGATCCTATATGAGAAATGCCTATAATACACTTATACATATACAATCTGTGAAGGGATTGTTGGACTTGGCTTTCAAGATACAAATGAATTTCATTCTAAATATATTTACGGGTCAGAGACACCAGACAAGCTTAACAAATTGTAGATCCTACAGCACACAGTTAAGGGAGAACAAAGAAATGGCAAACAGTAAGCTGTGCTGCTGCATCCATAACTTCCAACTAACTGAATATATCAATCAGGTTTACACTTACGTTTCAGGAATGCATCAAACAAATCCCCTGTGAGACCTTCTATTGTATCATCAATAGGAAGTATGTGGACACGCTTCCCATACTTGACATCTGGACACTGGTGCACAGATACAACATCTCCGAGACGAACCCTCAAATTTGAACGGACTACCTTGTTCATCCTAATCTTAGGCTCATCACATGTTTCATCAGCAAGGGCAATGACAACTGTATCCTTTCTCTTCTTTCCCTGGATAAAAGATACAGCAGAACACAAATTTTGAGTCAACTGAGTTGACAGGCAGAGGAACACGCTCAGAAATCCAATATGTAGATGTTCATTCCAAGTCCGTTTTTAAATATACATAATAACAATAAAAGCTAAGTCACAGGAAAGAAGTAAGTACAAAGAAAATCATAAGCATATTTATACATCTTGGTTTCTTGTGCTTCAAACGTCACAACAACAACAAACCTAGTGAAGTCCCAACAAAGTGGGATCGGTGCTTCAAACGTCACAATATTTCCAAAATAGTACATATTTACCATGATTGAGAAGTCCAATCTAAAGATTCAATTATGTAATTATGTCACAGCTTAGAGTAATCTGGTTGTTGGAGAAAAACAAACTAGAAAATCAATACCCTAAAACAACTCAATCCCCATTCTGTTTGGGACAAGTTAAGTTGTCAAACTCTGAATGAACAACAAAACCAATTAACCAATGTAAACATCAAAACAAAGTTGGAGTCAAAAGGAAAAGAATCTAATGATAAAGTTTAACGGAGGATTTTGAACAGTTTCCACTGCGTGAACTATATTCAATGTTTTTCCATCGAAGATGTCAAATACAGACCTTATTTCACAACCTTAACAGCACAAAATCTATAAACACTAATACTATCACACTTTTATATCTAAAAGAAGGTTTCCATACCATCCTAATTACCAAGAAATAACAAAACAGATCCCATTGCATGTACTATTTATTCACTCAATGCTTTCCTATCAAAGATGTAGAATACACAGAGGCGGACCCACATAGAGAGTTTCGGGTGCTCGAGCACCCATTGACCCCGACAAAATTTTTGTATATATATATCGAAAATACTGGAAAATGGATAAAAACAACTCGCGAGCACCCATTGAACAAAACCTATAGGTACATTGGTTCAGGAGTAGAATTCCAAGGTCATTGATGCCGTAAATTTTTGTTGAAAAATGCTAACTCAAACTTCTTCATTGTTTTTTTTTCACTCTTCTTTTTATACATTTTCACTGTTGACTTTTTGCTTAAATTTTTTATTATTTTTAAATTTCCTATTTTTTGTATTTCGTTTACTAACTAAACTATAAAAATATTAGTAAGATTCTAGAAATCATTTTATTTTTTTGCTAGCAACTTTAAGTTAAAAGGATTTGAACACCCAGGACCATCAAATCCTGGATCCACCACTGACCTTATATCACGACCTCAACAGCACAAAATCTATGAACACTAATACTATCACACTTTCAAATCTAAAATAAGGTTTCTATACTATCCTAATCACCGAAAAAACAACAAACACTCACCGAGAACCTAAACAAACAACAAATAAGTAATTAGACAGTTCAAACGCTACACAATTAGAGATAGTTCAAACTCGAAACCCTAGAAAATCATCATCAATCCAAAAATCACTAAATAATCATCATAAATTCTGCATAAATTGAACAAAGCACCAGAAATACTACAACAGTAAGTTTCAGCTAGATAAACTAAAGTTCAAAAACCTTGATGAGAATTGTATCTCCACGGAAAAGCTGAAGTTTCTCCATAGTAGCAGGATGTAAAGCGACAACGGAATTATCATCGTTGACCGCTTCATCTACAATAAGCCTATTCGCAGCTTTCTTCCGCTCCAAAATCGCCGTAGAAAAATCCTTCTTAGCATTTTTTCTGCAAAAAAATTGTGAATCGAATTGCAAATCTTACCAAATCGATACTGAATTTCAAAGATGAAGAAGAAGAGAACTCACGAGTCAGATGACTCGGCCTGGTGAGACATTTTTTCGAATCGTTCGCGATCTGCACAGAGAGAGATGGGGAAGACGAACTGAAAAATACGAGTAGATATTTTTTTCTATTGAGAATTATTTTCCGGGGCTCTATATAAGCGAGAGTTTTTCCTTCTTTTTTTTTGTTTTTTGGTTACCTATGTGTGTATTGGGAAAAGGGATTACTACAAAATATTCTTAAATTTGGACTATTATTTTAATTAGTCTAAGTAGGATTAGGAGTATTTTGATTAGAAATTGAATTACATTAGCGTCCTATTTGATTTTGAGAAATTTTGGATGGTAAAAAGTTTTTTTTTTCTGTAATCACTCTAAATTATTACCATAACCATCAAGAAATAGTTACAAATAGAGAGTAACTATTTCTGATGACAGAAGCTAGGCCTCCGACCAAACAAGTGGGAATGTGCATCAATCGATTCGGTTTCATTTTATGTATTATCGATTTGATTTATTGGTTTTTTATTTTTAAATATGCTAAACCAATAAGATATTCTTTATTGGTTTTCAGTTTATCGGTTTTTGGTTTTACCCAATAAGAAAATGCTCATAAAATATATATTATATGATTTCTCACTTCTCTAACAATTTGACACGATACAGTGAGACAATCAAATCAGTTTTAAATGTTTTGATATAGTAAAACAAGAAATATAATGAGAAATTGCATCAATAAGAATAGATGTAGTATGAAAGCTATAATAACATGTTGCAACCAAAATATAATATGAAATTTCTGATGTGAAGTAGAAGTATTGATATAGTGTCTAGTTATGTTAAATTATTAATATTGAATATTTATGAAGGGTATAGTAGTAACTTACTATCGTCTGGGTTATTGGTTTACCCAATAACCCAATAATTTTTTTAATAAAACCATTAAAACCCCGTTAACCCAATAACAATGATCCAATAACATTTTTTTCGGCTCGATTTTCGCACACCCTATAAACAAGAAGTCTAATTACATAATAGGTGTTTGAATGAAATGCCTACATTTCTGTGCCTTCTTTGAATTACTAAGAAAGTGTAATCTCTCTATTACCTCCTTTTTTATTTGTGTTACTGCTTCATCTGTATGTACATTTTTCCTTATGAACTTTTTTTCAGTTTCTAGCTCGCCAAGTGTGATATAGTATTGCTCCACTAATAGCCGCAATAATCTCCTTTTGAAATTGCTTCCAATAATCTCATATGCTGACAGATTACAAGTGATAAATGTTGTACTATCTTATATACTTCATTTAGTATACTTTGGGGGAGAATCAACACTGCTCCCCGGAAGTTATGTATATAAAATAGTACAACATTTATCACTTGTAATCTGTCAGCATATGAGAGTCTTTTTTGGAGTATGTCACTTTAATCCTTTGAATAATCTTGACAATCAAGGACCAACAATCTATTTTCTTCCATTTATTTGGTGAATGAAGAAGTCCAAGAAATTTTATAGGGAGTTAAAAGGTTATTGTAATGGGGATTTGGGATGAAATTTTTAAAATTAATTTGTAGCGTAATAATGTTTCAATATATATAATTTGGCTTGTGAATAAGTTTCTTTTTTCACTAACATTCGTTGTTCATTTGCACTCAAATGTGAACTTGTAATCTCTTGTTGGGTCATCGTCTGATATGAGATTTGAATCTCTTTTCATTTTATATTTAGATTAATTCTCAGGTACTAGTACACACATTATATATAATTATTGTTGATCTTTATTCGCGTCTTTTTATTTTTATTTTTTATTAAAGATCATTAATGACAGTTCTGCATAATATGAAGATTAATAATATTTATATAAGAATCAATCAAATAGATAATGTACTGGTGAAATTTAGCAAGCACTTAATTTGTTCCGATGAACGACAATCTTGGATACCATTATATCATGCATGCCCCCAATGTATGCACTTGCTGCTTTCAATAAAAAATATTTTGTCACAATATGGCAAGAACCGCCCTTTCGTATAATAGTATTGTTTTAATTTTTTGATCACGTAAATAAATAACACATTTTTTCAGGAAAAAAAAAACCTATGGCATTATAACAACAATAAAATATCAAGTGAAATTTCACTAAGTAGGGTGTGTGAATGATAGAGTGTACACAGATCTTACTATTGTCTAGAAAAGGTAGAAAGACGATTTCGAATAGAACTTCAACTCAAGTGCATCAAACTAAAGTACAAGGTGAACAAAACAATAAATACATGAAACATATACCACTGGGTGATTAAATTTATAAATCTAATTACTAGGACTAACATGTAATCTGAATTAGAGGCAGAGTTAGCATATAATATACTCTCTTTGTCTCAATTTACGTGACATTTTTTATTTTTTGAAAGTCAAACAATTTAGGTTTTATCATAAATTTGCGCATGAAATCTTCAAATTCTTTGAAATGAAATTTATATATTTGTAAATTACGTAAAAGTACTATAAGTCACAATAATTGATGATTCAAAATGCTTAAAAGATCTATGAAAAACATACGTCAAAGATAGATTTGTTAGAATCTCAAAATTTGAAAAGTGTCACAAAAAGTAAGACGGCATGAGTATAAATTTATTAAAATCAGTAACTTTTGTGTAAATTTTATTTAGGGTAATGCTAAATGGCCAGAAAAAATTGGCCAGAATTTGGCCAGAAAGGCAAAAAGACTATAATATCCTTATTTCAATTTTTGCATTTATTCTATCATACTTTTCCCTCCAAAACAAAAGTAACTTTTTTCTATTTCCCAAACTCCTTGAACTACTAAAATACAAACTTTTTGGCTACCAAGGGAAATAAAAATGTTTTTGTGTATATTTATGTGTGTATATTTCATTCGATTTTTTTTAAAAATATATTGTTCAGTTAATTAAAAAAATTGTAGTTTCGT
>JAJOOS010011686.1:0-12540 GCA_029582725.1 Solanum chiquidenum | reverse complement strand
TCCACATTAGGTAAACCATTCTCTAACAAAGGCAACTACGTACCCAAATGAATTCAAACTCAAAACCTCTAGTTAATGATGAAGGAGTAATTATCATTCCATCACAATCCTGTCAACAAGTTATTTATGTATGCACGAAGTCAACAAGATGCAAGCTCTATTTGTGCAGGGCTTCATGCAAAATATATGATCGCGATTCGTAGCGAAATTATAATTTTTTTTTAAAGACGTTCAAAATTTATATATAGGTGTAATATTAATTTTTTTTTAATATTAAACCGTGTTCAATTTATGAGGTTTTGAGTTTTGACACTGTTCTATGTGTTCCCGGTTCACACTCAACTAAAGGTTATAAATGAGGATATTTTTATAAGGTCGTTTCTTCTATTTAAATTATAACGGATCATAAATGATCATTTCCTCGTAATTATAATTCTATAAACTATAGTCTTTCCTTTTCTTTTTCTTTTTTTAGTATATTAATTTTTTACAGGTGAATTGTGCCCCTCAATAGTTAAGGATTGCAAGATGGAGGATTGAAATGGCTTTAGTGGTCTTAGCCTTTAGTGGATAGAGTTACATGTTATATGTGCTGGTGGAAAATAACAGGTATCCCGTCATGACATTAGTTAAAGGTGTGCGAGAGCTGACTCAGACACCACGATTTGAAAAAATGATAATAAGAATACAAGATCACCATTCACCTCCTCTGTACAAATTGGCAAAAGCAATGATCAAATATACAAAACTGAAGGAATAGCAAGTAAATCTGTATCTGTTCAGATTAGAGAAGCAGAGAATGAGGAACTTGTCCATACTGGAGAATACTCCCTCAGTTACAATTTGTTTATCTGATTTTGACTTGACAGTCCAAATGTCATTTAGTTTTGTGGTCTTAAACATGTCATGTCGAAAGTTAGAACTAAAGAGTTGTCAAAAAAAGAAAGATGCAAAGGAAAGTAAGATAAATAAACTGAAACGAAGGGAGAAATTAGTTGTATATTGCTAAAGGACTTGTCCCCAAGTTAAGCATATGTATACAAACACAACTATCACTATTTTTTGTGTATGAAACAAAGTGAACCAAACAAAGCAGTTCATAAGTTTTAAAACTAACTCTATAAAATTGAAATTTTCTGTTGCTTTACATTGATATTTTTCACTTTGTAAGCAAAAGAAGCCAAGTCTACAAGGAAAAACTAGTTGAATCTCATCTTTCTTTTACACTTCCGATTGCCTCGAGCCATAAGACAACTTGATCGATCGAGGGTCTCTGTCGTGGATCTTGCACTATGCATTGACAAGCTATACTTAACACCTCTAAAAGCTGCTTCTCGTAACTTGTATCCCATATCGATGTATCGAATATTTCCTCCACTCTGTTCTCAGATTTCAGTTGAAAAACCCATGACACCAAGTCCCTGCAGTTTTCCCCCCTGCATACCTCCACGGGACGCTTGCCTGTCAATAGCTCAAGTAGAACAACACCAAAGCTGTAAACATCACCCCGAAAAGTAGCAGTTAATGTTTGACTATATTCAGGAGGAATGTATCCTAAGGTTCCAACGAGATCTGTCGTGACATGAGTATCATAGGGACGCAACAGCCTTGATAGTCCAAAATCAGCTAGATGAGCTTCAAATCTCTCATTCAAAAGAATGTTGCTGGTTTTAATGTCGCGATGAACTATATTTGGTTCCTTATGCAAATAGGCTAATCCGCGAGCAGCTCCTTGTGCAATCTTTAACCTAATGTCCCATGTTAATGAGCTCCCGTCGACTCTTTCATGTAGCCAATAGTCCAAGCTTCCATTTTCCATGTAAGAATATATCAGCAATCTATCACTCCCGTGCTGGCAGTAACCTTGAAGGGATACAAGGTTTTTGTGCTGAGCCCTCGAGAGGGCTTCCACTTCAGCTTGGAATTCACGCTCCATCTGACCACAATCCCCAGAAAGCCTCTTGATCGCAGTCTTTATGCCATTAGGAAGTTCCGCCTTGTAAACAAGACCAAATCCTCCACATCCAACAATGTTCGACTGGTTGAAGTTGTTTGTTGATTTAAGCAAGTCAGCAACAGTCAGTTCCTTGCAATCAGAATTCTGAAAAAGTACCAACTTAGAAGGAACAAAAGTATCAGACGATCGAGGTGGTCTGCTGAAATCTTCCTCGAAGTCCCCAATCTGGTGACCAGCATCTCTTCTAGACACTCTAAGCAGCACTATTGCAAGAAGAAGTGCAATTCCTACCCCTATGCTGATTGTAATTCCAATAATTCCGCCTCGGCCAAGCCTACTACTACTAGAAGCAAGAGGACTAGCCGGTCGGAGGTCCAAATTGCTGGCAGCACAAGGAGAAATGATTTTTCCACAAAGTCCAGGATTACCCTCAAAGCTCGAGTTGGGAAAGCTCAAGAACTGGCCCCCCGTTGGAATCGCTCCCTGCAAGTGATTATTAGCTACATTGAACTTTGAAAGGAATGTGAGCTTATTGAATGAAGCAGGAATTGATCCATTGAGATCATTACATGAAAGATCCAAAACTTCCAGGTTCCCCATATTTGAAATAGAGCTAGGAATAGTCCCCGTAATGTTGTTCTTACTGAGATCCAAGACATGAAGTTGTTTCAGACGACCAATTTCGGGCCAGATTGTCCCGTTTAGTCTGTTATTACTCAATAAGATAGACGGAGGGAAGCTTGAAGCCTGATTGTACTGCAAACCACTACCGCTCTGATTTCTCTTGACAAACAACGGTATACCAGTGGGAGAATTCAGACTAGATGCGTAGTTGTGTGGGGAAATGAGGCTTGTTAGATCAGTTAAATTTTTTGGGATTTCACCTGTGAGTGAATTATTCGAGAAATCCAAGTAGAACAATTTTTCCATTTCACCAATCCAAGGAGGAATTTCGCCATCCAAATGATTCCATGACAGGTCAAGCACTTGCAATTTACTGCAATTGTATAACCATATCGGAATTCGCCCATCCAAACCACAGTTCCCCAATGCAAATATCATCAGGTTCTCAAATCCACTCACATTTTTCGGAATCTCTTCACCACGGAAGTTCCTGGTGAGAATAAGAGTTGAAAGATTTCTGCAGTGCTGCAGAACAGATAAAGCTCCAGACAAATTCGAAAGGGAATTATTGGACAATGAGAGGAACACAAGGGATGAAAGGTTTGCATAGTTCTCAGGAATTGGCCCGGTGAATTCATTTTTGGCAAGACTCAAGATTTTCAACTCCCGACTAGAGAGCGATACAGGAAGGCTACCTTTGAAATGGTTAGTTGCAAGGTCAAGAGTGCACAGACTTGTCAATTTAGTAAAATCAAGATCAACAGGACCAGACAAAGAATTATTCCTAAGATCAAGCACCCTAAGCACAGAAAGATACGAAATCGTAGAGGGCAATGGTCCTGAAAATCCATTAGAATGTGCAGCTAGCTGTTCTAACAATGTCAAATTACCAAACACATTAGGAAGCAAACCATGAAAGCGATTTCCTGATAAAACTAAGGATTTCAGTTTGGAAAGCTTACTAAGCTGTGGGCTTAGCTGGCCTGAGAAATTATTGGCAGACAGTGAAAGTTGCTCCAAAGATGTCATTGAATACAACGAGTCCGGAAGGTGACCCTCGAGATCATTAGAATCCACATGTAGCTGCTGGAGCAATGAACTGCAATTATCCAGTCCTCCAAGGTCACCAGTGAGATGATTAAGTGATATATCCAGAACCTTAAGCTTCTTGGAAAAACTGCAAATTTCAAACTTGAAACTACCAGTAAACGAATTGTTGCTTATGTTAAATGCAACAAGGTTAGGGAATTCACCAAACTCACTGAAATTTCCAGTGAACAAATTGCTTGATATATTGAGAGAATGGATTGATTCCAATCCATCAAACACCCTCAGCACTGGTCCAAGCAACACATTATGACTCAAATCAAGAACTTCCAACTGCTTCCATTTGGACAAGTCCAAAGGCAATCCACCTTCCAAGTGATTGTGTGAAAGATCGAGCAATTTCAACTGATCCAGTTTCTCCAAGGACTGTGAAACCACACCTCTCAAACCTTTTCTTGACAAATTTAGCCTGATCACTCTACTTTGAGCAGAAACATTACCACAGACAACCCCATCCCATTTACAGCAATTAGGTTCATTAGACCAAGCAGATAGAATAACCCCATCTGTTAGATTGCCAGCAATTTCTTTCAATGACAACAAATCATATGGATGACAGGTTTGAACTGAGCTTTCAAGACTCAAAGATGTACAAAAAAGATAAGCCAAAAACACCCAACACAGAGAACTCATTGGCAGAAACTCCCAAATCACCATTGATGAAAACACACAAATCTTTATATAACAGCTCAAAATCAAGATTCCACCACCATGTATTCCAAATTTCACAGTTCCAAATGAAGAAAAGCTTCCACCTTTGATGCAAATTAGCACCAAGAAAGAACCTTCCTCAGATCCCCTAGTACCAAAAATCAAATCAGATCCCAAGACTGAAAAAATTAAGATTACTTAACGGTAGCAGCAGGGCACCACCACCCTTATTATTATAGTAAAGGAAGAAGAGAACCCCAGTTGCAGAAACTTCAAATAACACAAATCCCAAGAAAACACCTCAAAAATCTCAAAGAAAAAAGGCTACCAACTACTTGTAATTAAAGCAAGCCTCTAACTACTTGTATGAATTAACAAACCCTTAACTCCAAATCATAAATAAATACACTAAATTACAAAACTCAAAGCCTAAAACTAGCAAGAAAAAATGAAAAAGATAAGATTTTTTCAACACCCCATCACTTGTAAGAGAAGCAAGAACCCAACTTTCAACTCAAGCAAACTCTTTTAGTTAATTTCAAGAAAGAGGGACAGAATCTAATAAAGAAAAAAAAGATTGTACATTTGTTATTTAAGCTGATAAAGATTGAGATTTCAAATCAAAGGAACAGTTATTATTAAGATTAGACAAAGTAAAAAAAAGCCTTTTTTTAGGCTTGTGAGCAATGTCAATCAAGAAAAAATCCAAGAGAAACTTAAGTTGAGTGATTTGAAAATGGTGACAACATAGAGCTGACTTTCCCTCATTTGTTTTTTTTGCCAAAAAATTCACAGTTTCTCATTCACAAAGTCTGACTTTGCTGTCCCAACACCCATTATTTGTCTCTATCTCCTACATATACACACTTGCTTACTACATTAATTTGGTGCGGTCTTACGAGGACAAAAAAAAATTTCTTCACCATTCCCACGCGCAGTACCAAGCGGTCATAATACCTTGCTGAGTTTTTTAGCAAGAGTCTATCGGAAATAAATAGGTTAAATTTAGGGTAAAAGATCAAAATGAATGTCTTTTATTATATAGATAATTTCAAACAAGTGAAATACATAGAAATTTCATTTATAACGCAAATGGTCACTCAACTAATACTTATTTTCACAATAAGTCACTCAACTTCCATTTATAACCATAAAATTGTAACTATGGATTTTTTTCCATAAAAAATCACTCAATTTTCTTTTATAACTTCAAGGTCACACAACTATTGATATTTTATTTAGAAAGTCACCCAATTGATTTAAATATTTTTTTCATTAAAAGAAAGTTCAATAACTTTATGTGACAAGAACTATTAGTTGAGTGACTTTGAGGTTATAAATGAAAGTTGAGTGACTTTCTGTGAGAAAAAAATCCATAATTGAGTGACTTTGAGGTTATGAATGAAAGTTGAGTGACTTTCTGTGAAAAAAAATATTAATTAAGTGACCATATGAGATATTAACTCGTGAAATACATTAAGGACTAAAATGAACACATTTTTATATACTAAGGACTATTTCAATCAAGTGAAATACATTAAGGACCATAATAAAGCATTACTCATACATTAAGGACCAGTTTGGTCATATTCTCCATATACTACACCCCGTCAAACTCCACTTGTAGAATCACACTTGATATGTTGTTGTATGGGACAAAATGTTGGTCAATTAAGAACTTTCACATTCAAAAAATGGAACTATTGCGAAAATGAGAATGTTGCGATGAAAATGTGGGAATATTGGGAGAGATAGAATTAGAAATGATGATATCCGAGATAAGGTGGGAGCGGCTTCGGTGAAGGACAAGATGTAGAAAGTGAGACGAGATGGTTCTGACATGTGAAAAATCCAAAAGAGGTTATTATGACCACATTTGATAATATTTTAGTTGATGTGTATAAAATTCAGCACATCAAATATAATATATAATTATCAATTTACAATCTTACATAAAAATACTTACATATATATATGAGAGAGAATTTATGTATTTTTATATGAAATAAAAAATAAAATAATTAATGCATAAATACCTAAATCTAATATAACTAAATCGTTCATAACTAATTTTTACATTATTTATACGAGCCACCAAACAATCCCTAATGTAACAAGCTTTTTGGGGGTAAAGTTAAAGGGCAGTGGATAAAGAACATGTATCCCACTTGTTAACTAGATGAAAATAAAATAAAATATAATAAAACTTAAATATCTCAATAAACATTAATGATGGAACTCATAGATGGGCTATTAATAAGGCTCCAAAAGAGGAATGACAAATGATTATATATTCAACACACTTTCTAAATAATTTGGGTGAAATACATAAACACCCCCTTAAGTAGTTAAGTTGGTAATATAATTTAGATGTGCACTCACGATGTGATTCTAGAGGTTAGAGCACTAAATTGAACCACAATTAAATAAGATAGGATATGATTAAAAAGTAACAATCAGAGGAATAGACTAGAAGAATTAAGGGGATACACATAAATTTATTTGAGCATGTTATATATGAAATTTAAAATATCTTTTTAGTGAATTTTCCATGACACTTTAATCTCTTCATTGGTGATTGAAAGCTTCATATCTAAGGTAGCTCACACCCTCACTCTTGCTATCATTCCTGCTCTTGATTTGCATCAAATCACTTCATAATATGTATATTTTGAGTTTTAATAGGTGTGAATGAAAAATGAAGAGTTGTGACTTTTATAAAGAGTTGCAATTTTTTCGAAGGGCTGTGAATTTTCAGAAAGATTGTAATTTTTTAAAAGAGTTGTAATATTTTCGACAAAGCACAATAAGTACATATTCATACTACCCTTTGTTGTCTAAAAATAGAGGGGTTTCCTTTCATTTTCAACAATGAATTTTTTAAACTTCTTTTTATTCTGCACAAATAAATTATAGTGTACTTTATTGTCATTGAGTGGTTCGCTAACATCGTGATTTTAGGTACTAATACACCGGTGAGTAAGATTACTCAATCTTGGGAGGATATATCCTAATAATTGACTACTTGAGGGGTTTAATTTTCTTAAGGATACATTGCGCATTCAATGGGATCAATTTTTCTTCTTTCAATATTATTTCTGATTTGTTGTAGATTATATTTTCTTTACTAGTTTTAAGTTTCTGGTTTTGAAAATATGCTTTAACTTTGTTGTTTGTTACGAAGTTCTGCAAAATTATTATTTTAAGTATCTTAATAATACAGATAGACAACAGTCTATTGAGCATGCATAACTCGGTGGCATGCATGACACATGAGTTTTACTTGTACCAGAGCGCGTGATAAATTAATTATTTCTTTTTTAAAAGAATAGTCTTTCTCATGTTTCCTTCTTATCTACGCACCCTGACCCTTTATCTTCTCTACCCCCTCCCCCCCTAAATTATCCAACTCTATTACCATATTTAGTTAGCAATGATCAACTTTTTCTCAAATTTACACAAATTTGCTCGCCTCTTTGATATTCATTATTACAATCATAGATACAAATTTGCTCAGCGTTTGTAAGCTATTATGAAAGTATTGATTCTGAAAAAATGCATTTACTAGAGGCTAGAATACGACAACGATGATGATGGGAGGGGGGGGGGGGGTCTTAGAGTACTAAAAAGTTAGAATCAAAAGTCATGTGATCTTCTTTTATTCGATAAATTCGTCAAGTTATTCTGCATGAAATTCATACAATTGATCATTTTGTTTACTGATTAGTCATGAGTGGCTCAATAGGAACATCGTGAAGTAACAAGTGATTAATTGGTACAAAATTGTTGCCGACTCAAACAAAATATCTATATATTTTGCTAATAAAATAATTTTATTTGACTCCCACCCTCCCCCACCCCTACCCTTTTTTTGCTAGGTTTATTATGCATGAAATTCATTTTGTTTACTAATTAGTCATGAGTGGCTCAATAGACACATCGTGAAGTAAGTCATGGTGATTAATTTTTGGTATAAGATTATTGCTGACTCAAATAAAATATCTATATATTTTGCCAATAAATAGTTTTATTCCCCCCCCCACCCACCTCACCCCACCCCACCCACCCCTTTTTTTGCGAGGTTATTAGGCATGAAATTCATACAATTCATTTTGTTTACGGATTAGTTATGAGAGGCTCAATAGGCACAACGTAAAGTAAGTTTAGGTGATTACATGATACAAAATTGTTGTTAATTCAAACAAAATATCTATATATTCGCCAATAAAATAGTTTTATTTCCCTCCCCCACCTTCACCCCTTTCACCCCACCCCCACCCCCTCTTTTTCCTCTTCTTTTCTAGCAATAGCATCATATTGTCATATATTATAGTCAAGAAATTGGAAAGTACCACAAGTACCTTTACTAGTCTACTTGCAATTATTCCTAAAGATAGATTGCCTAGAAGAAACTCGATGAACACTTTGGACTTTTGAAACGTGACAGTACACATACATTAAATTATTATAAAATTGTCCAAACCTAACTTAAGTTGCCAATATTGAATAGAAAAACAATTTCATGGACTTAAAGCACATTTCATTTTCAATTTTTTTTCTATCTTGAATCATAAATGTCATTATTTTAATTTTTTTAACTAGTGTCGTAGTACGTGATGCAATAACAAAGAATAACGCTCATATGAATACATTATAATAAGACCAATACAACATCATATTATAAATACAAAAAAATAAATGTGAATATGGTCAGATACATTATATAATACAGCTCAAAAGAAAGAAAAGGACAGTTGTGGAGTCAAAACTATGGACTGGCAATATCAAATAAACTAGGTTGAGTTTTGCCTAATATTTTTTTTCTTTTTATAAATTATATAGGAGTATCAAATATTAACTTGTTTCCCATTTTAGATATACATATTCAAGACGTTACTTTTAATTCAGTTTTGACGATATTATTAATACGATAAACATAAGGTGTAACAATAATATTATATTCAATATAATCTCACTTACAATTTGTTTTTAATAGTATGTATTTAGCCTTAGCGCAATTTATATGTTTTACTTTTCTTTTAATCCGTTAAGAAAAGAATAATATAGTTTTATATTTAATAACAGCTTAATTTTAAAATATACTCTCTTTGTCCCTAATTATTTGTCCAAATTTCTTTTTTTTACTTGTCCATTTTTTTTACCTATTATACCCTCAATTAATTACTTTGAAAAAGGTATAACTTTTTGAAAATCTTAAATTTTTAATTCATCTACTTCATAATTATAGGAGTAAAATGATAAACTACTATGTCAACAATTATTTTCTAAATAGGTATACCAATTCAAAAGTGGACAAATAATTAGGGACAAAGATTATATCTTATCCTTAATAAAATGATTTATAGTCACACAAATATCTATAACTTATTTTGGATCACAAATTTCAAAAGTCTTTTTTTCTTCTTAAATTTCGCGCTAAATCAATCACATAAAATGAAACCGAGAAAATAGTTATTAGGAATACGTAATTAATTAAGTAGGAGCATTAATAGGAAGTCAAAAGACCGGAAATAGCCGGTGACATAGAGCGGCGAGGTAGGCGCACGTCACGGGAAATAGCAGGTGATTCGGTACCAAAGTCACGCTAATTGTCAATCGGGTCAACTACTAATAACCCGATTGCCCTACATGTCAAGTGTGAATGTGAATGAACCAAACACACTTACTCCCTCTGTCCCAATTTATATGACATACTTTCCTTTTTAGTCAGTCCTAAAAAGAATGACACATTTTTATTTTAAGTAACAATTTGCCTATAAAATGTCTTTTTTACCCTTAATGAAATGATTTACAACCATACAAATTTCTATCATTCATTTTGGACTACGAGTTTTAAAAGTCTTTCCATTTTTCTTAAAGTTTGTGTCAAATCAAAGTACATCATATAAAATGGGACGGAGGGAGTATTTATTTAGCTTTTTTGGCCTAATAATTATAGCTTCAAAGTAGGTGTTTTCTTAGAAAAATAATTTAAGATAAAAATTAGTACTTTATTTGCTTAATGGACGTGATTTTTTTTAAGATGACAATTACATCCCTTATAAAACTATATTGTATTCTATCTTCATAATTGACACAATTTATACTAAAATGAGACTGATTGACTGAGGGAGTAATGACATTTGCACCCTAATAAAGCTATATCGTATTTTCAAAAACAGTTAATCACGAAATTATGTGAGCTCAATTAGCGGAGAGAGTAATGACATCTACATCACTTATAAACTATATTATATTCCATCTTCGTAATGGAAATAAATTTTGTTAAGATGACACTTATTGACGGAGGAAGTAATGACATCTACACCCTAATAAATCTAAATCATATTTTTAAAAAATCTATATTAGATAGTTAAGTTAATCACATAAAATATATGTAAATATGTGAGTTCAATTAGTTATACACATTGGATTCAATTGTACAATTTAAAATTTACTTGAGGCTAATATAAATGATTAAAAGAGATGTTATGTTTTAAAAATGTGAACTTATCTACATAATAGACTCTTTGAGAACACACATGAGTTTTTTTCAAAAATTAAACTTAAAGGGTTCAATAGAAACATTTTATCATATTCATGTACTCAATTAAAATAAATTATAGTTTAAATAATATTTACTGACATGAATATTACTATATTAAGTCTAACTTTTTGCTTCCTATACCCATAAATTCTTTCTTGTTAAAAATTATAAAATTATGAAAAAATAAATAAAATAATTTAAAAACTTAGTAATAATTAGACAGATTAAGTTACGATTCATATTTTAGCTCATTTCAATCCATCTTATATCAACTTAAGTAATTTTGAATGAACCACATAACTCATTCAAATTCAATCCAACTCACCTGTTTGACACCTCTAATTTTAAGGCACATAATGAATAGCACCAATGCAGAACAGGCTGCTATAACTGAATTCCCCATCGCGAAAATCATTCATTAGATCAGAATATAGTACATGAATGCACTGAATTCATATCGCAATCTGACTAGACAACAAACTGGTATAACATACAGAAGATACACCATCAATATACACTTCTTCAGAGTAACTGTTCTCGACTAACAAGCCTATTTCTGTTCCTTCGTTTGATTCATAAAAATAGACATGATGATAAATGGAACGAATAAAAGAATTGCACCTCTGGAGATGATTCAATGCAAGTAAATTGTCAATGTGAAACTGGACAATACTAATGCAGCAGCAGAATTGCTGTCAAACAAGATAGAGGAAGTCATGACGCGTTAAAGTAAACTATACAAGAAACATAGATGCAAAACATAATAGTAGTAACTTGGCAGAAATTGCACAAAATAAATACTACTAAACTATCTCGATCTTTGGATAGAGATCTCTAATGTGTCACCCACGACAGTCTTGAGTGAGTAAAAACTCGGAATGTATGTAGTAACTACAGCACTACCACGGTAAACATTAACCTTCCTTAAAAACTCGTCTTTTGGGTTGTAAGAATTGAACTCTTCTATGTGACAGTTATTTTGCAACAAGATTTCTCCATCATTCCAAAATATAATTGGTTTATATATCAGATTACAAAGACCAGGACGAGCAATACTGCTCGTTGAAATTCGTTGTTTAACCCAAGATTCGGAAATTCCATACTCCTTCATCCACCATAAATCAAGATGCTCCCTCTTACAACTATCAAACATACACAAAATATCCCCCAACTTTGCGAGTCTCAAGCACCATGTTATAGTTTTTAAACCAGGCGGAGCTGGCAAAGGCTTCACTTTTTCTGTCTCAATATCGAAGGAGTAAATGATGACCATAGCAGAAGCATAATGATCCTTAATCCAATGAAGAGCACCATTAACAATGACATCGCCAAATGATCCCCGGTGAGGAAATGGACCTTCTCCCAATTGCAAGAAAATATAATATAATACATAAATTAGGGGACAAATTCAAATAAAAGTGACATACAATTACATAAACACTCAATTTTCAAAATTATTACATTGCTCCCATAAATGCTCTATTAATGCATTACGGAGTTCAAAATGAGCATTTTTGTTCTTAATTTTTTTATGTCTAGCTAAAAATTGTTCGAACCGGAGATTTTCATCTACCACCATTTTTATAGTTGGAGTTGGAGCCTCTACGGCATCTTGAATTGGTGCATTGAGATCACGTTCATCCTCAAATATCAT
>JAJOOS010011685.1:0-13470 GCA_029582725.1 Solanum chiquidenum | reverse complement strand
TATTTTAATTAAGTTAAATCTTTGTTCTTAAGAAAGATATGTTTTAAGGCCGCTTCACTTGATCACATTTTATTTTAAAGTGGCTTTAAGTTAAAGTATTTTTCTCAAATGAATTAAAAAATAAATAAAAATGTTCCCTTTCTACTTAGTCATTTGCTCAAAAGGGTTAGTCGAAACTTTTATTCTTCAATTAATTTAAAATGGTTCCATGCTTAAATTAACTAATTTGGTTTAAATTATTATTTTAAAAAGTGTATCAAATAATTTCTAAATAATCTAGCTTTGTTAGAATTCTATCTATTCGCACCTTAATTCAAATGTTTCATTTTAGGTCCATTTCTCTAAAAATAAAATAATATAAAATGTGTCATTTAGTTAGTTATTTTCTTAAAGTTAATCAAATATTAAATTATTATTTTTAAGTTAAATCTTCTCTTAAAAATAGTCAAATATATTTTAGTCAAGTCGCAGGTCAACCGCATGTTAGCGGACACTTCGAATGCTTAAACCCTTCTCGAAGTGTAAATTGAACCCCGAACCCTCTTTTGGTATTTTCGAATGATTTTTTCTGTTTAAATCTTTGAAAATTATAAGTTTTCTTGATTTCTTTAAAAAATTAAGTGGCGACTCTTTCCTAAGTATTTTTCTCTAATTGTTTTATACTTAGAACATTTCAAAAAGTGATTTTTTCTAAAGTTAGGAAAATTACGGCACGACAAGTGGTGATACAACGTTTTACCTCACGTTGCCCGAGGACCATCCTATACCTTGCCATGATATAGGAAGCTAACTATGCTAAGTGGATCCACTAGCTAAACTTACGGAATCATCTAAAAAGTATGACCCGTTAATCCCATGTTGGCTCATGGTTCTTATGGAGAGTTGAGTTAATATGAACTCAAGTCCCCACTTCGGTGCTCAAGACTACTCCCAAAAATATACTTTAGCTCATAAGTGTTTTAAACACGTCTTTCTTTAATTTGAGATAATTACTCAAAATCTAGCCCAAAGGCTCACTTGGAAATTAATGTTCCTTTTTCTTGACAACTAGCCCAAAGGCTCTTGAAAACTCTTTCTAAAAAGAACATCTCAAAACCATATTTTAATATGATCATTGATGACTCGGGATATTCATACTGCTTAAACATTGATGGTATATCTAGAGACCATACTGTTTAAACATTGATGACATACTCGATTTGTCATACTAATCATGTTTTAGAAACTCTTTCGCAAAACTCATATTTTTCTTAAAAGAGATAGTACTCAAACTGCTCAAAACTCTTTTGGAAATCTCAGTTTCCTCTCATCTTAAATGTAAAAACATTTATAGACTTCTTTGAAAATACTTGGTTCCCTAATAGCTTTTGAGAAATGCCTCAACTCTATGCTCTTTGCTCAACTTTAAACTCTTGACTTAACTTGAAACTCTATACTCTTTACTTAACTTGAAACTCAATGCTTGACTTACTTCTTAACTTCACTTGACTTTGATCCTAACTCGCCTTGAATTGAATTATGGATTCAAGGTATATGATCACATGTTTACGGATGAGTTCTTGACGTTTAAACATACTTTTGAGTGTTGGAAACAACTATGAAACATAGGTATAATACCAAGAAACATGCATGAAAGAGTGGGGAATGAAAGGGGAAACTTGGCGTCCTTGGCGCTCTGCAAGGCGCAGAGCGCCAGCCCTCAAAGTTCAGAAGGGGCCTGCTGGCGCTCTGCTAGGCGCGCCGCCCCAAAGGCTGGACTTCAGAGTCCCTTTTGGGGGGCGCTGGCAGGCGCGGCGCGCCAGCCCCTTCCCCAGAAATCCGACTTTTCTCCTTCTTCTCTCCAACTCTAAACCTCCCTAACTTCACGTCCCAAACCAACAAGAACTTCAACACAACACAACTACAACTTCAACAACATTAACAACACAACACAACTACAACTTCAACAACATTAACAACACAACACAACTACAACTTCAACAACATTAACAACACAATCAAGCTTTTCTCAATAATAAAATGAGTTTGGTGTGTGGGGGAAAGAATCAACCCAACACTATGAACTCACATACCTTAATAGGGATCACCCCCGACGATACACAACGATCTCCACGAACCTTGCTTCTTCTTCTCCTTCTCCTCTTCTTCTCCTCTTCACTCTCAAACCCTAACCCTCACTCTCACTCTTTAAAATGGGTAAACTGATCTAAAATTCAGTCTAACACACTAATATAACCAAAGGAATTGGTTAGGGAAAAGACCAAAATACCCTTACATTTTCCGGACGGATTTACCTGCCAATTGCCCAACTTCCAAAGGGCATATCTCACTCATACGAACTCGGAATCGAGCAAACTCAATGGCGTTGGAAAGATCATTCCACGAGCTTCGCAAACATAACTGGAAATACACCTAAATCATCCTGAGATAGGAGTTATGACTGTTCAAAGTTGGCCAAAAACTCACTTTTTCCCATACTTGACCTAATTTTCCAGATTTTTATTTCTTTCCAAAATATGACTATTTCCAATTCTAAGCCTCTTCATCGTTATTTCCAATTGTCGGATGTTACATATTTATTCAACTTTAGTAAAAAATTAATAGATTATATATTAGTTTATCTGTCGTTTACTTAAATGCCTATTTAAGAAACTTATAACTTTTCATTGTGTCAAATCTTGCCAGTAGATTTATTTATGTTTAAACTAGTGTAAATAATAAAAGAATCTCAACATTAACTTGACTTTAATTTTCTGAATTATTTAATCAAGTCTTTCTGACTCTAATTTTAAATGCACCGGCCAGTAACAGTGATTTAACAAATTTTCTAACATAATGCTAGTTGTTTGCAAGTGGATACCATTAGTTAGTCTAAGGCATTTCTATGTTTATATTATAAGGTAGTTTCTTGGCAATTATATATTTTCCTTTAGACTCAAGTCTTTGTAAATTTTTTTATCATTGGGTCTCAATTTTACCTCAAAAGTAAGTTATTAAGGAAGTACTTTCTGTGAATTGTTGAGATTTTTTTATAATTTAATATAAGTGAATTTTTTATAATTATAGAAAGTGTCGGGACTTTGTTTTCTTCATACTTATCCCTTATAAGGCACAAGTACCCCTTTAGATTATGACCGAAATCTCAAAGACACACCTTAACTAAACTAAGGTCCTATTATCCCCTGAACTTAGTTTTTTTTTTGTAATTTTGTACACCTTTTGGCTAACGTGGCACACTCCGTGACTCCACGCAATTGAGGCTCATGGGAGATATTTGGATGTCACACAAGACAAAAAGGTGCACAAAATTACAAAAAAAATGGGTTCAAGGGGGTAATAGGACATTAGTTTAGTTAAGGTGTGTCTCTGAGATGTCGATCATAGTCTAGTTGTACTTGTACTTTTCCCCTTATTTAATGAGTGATTCTTAATTACTTTACATTTTATAGGAGACTAGTTTGAAAATAATCAAAAGGATAATAGTGGAAAGTAATCTTCAATTTATGTTTAAAGGGTGTGTCATATCCCTAACAATGACTTCAAAATAATACAAAACACCCTGAAATAATGTAACTTCATATATTATTACAATTGTATTCTACGAAGTTTCATATCTTGAAATGTCTTAATACTAATTACATCATTAGAAATACTATCAAACACATCATTTTCTAAATGAGGCATCAACCAAGCACTAAAAAAATCATCACTCATTTGACTCCGCTCGCAGGCCAATCGTCGAAAAATCTAATAGAAGTAGAGCAAGTTTCACTAAGTGGAATACCGTAGGATAATTTGAATATTTCTTTGTCTGTACTAATCTTTTGGGAAGATCACAAAGATCATTTGTATTTTGAACTTGTAACCTTCCAATTCAGAAATAACTAGAAAATTCATCTGAATGATTCCAAGTTGTAAACAAAACACACAACATTTTATTGAAAGATAAAAGCAACTGTATGTTTTACACTGAAACAAATCAAATACAACAGAATAGTGAAAGAAGCAAACAGGCTTACGATTTAAAAAAGAAAACACTCCAACTGATCAGAAACTCGAAAAAAAAAAAAACTCCAGGGAGTACATACTCCATTTATTTAACGTATTACAAATCAAAAAAGCCAAACATATTTTTTTTATTGGAACAACCATATCAGATGACTGGACGACAGAAAACATAAAATGCCACGACATCATACACATGACGGCCAGATCGAAGTCCCGATTCTCTCCTGCAGAATGGAGGAAAATTGGTTAATGAAATAACAGGGAAGCAAAGAGAGGAAAAGTGTTGCAGAATGTAAGAGAAATAATTAGTGTTTTATATATTCTACTAAATGAGACATGTATAGAGGTAGATGGAGTCAAATAAAAATAAATGGGAAAATGTATGCCAAATGGAAACAAAAGATATACAGCCATACTACAATACAAATGAATTTGACTAACCTTTCAACTTTACTGTGTGGCCTTGGATTCAGATTCAGGAGGGAATATGCTGAGCTTGAATATTATTTTTTGAGATTTCTTAAGTTTCAGTATCTCTTTTGCAGATTTGACTGCTTTGATTGTGTTCTCCAACTTCATTTCGCGAAGATTAGGTATATCAGCCAGCTCAACTGGTACAGCGTTGAGCTTATCACAAGAGACAAGAATGAGGTTCCTAAGGATGGGGTAGTTAAGATTCGACGCCTCCCAAGTTTCTAATTCTGCCCTCTCGATCCACAATACTCGAAGTTTGCTAAAACCTCCTACCTCTGGCTTCCAAGTATCACCCATGAATGCATTTTCCTTCAACTTTAGAACCTCAAGGGATTCCAATTGTGCTAATTTTGCTGCCTCACTCCATGCAAACCTTGTGTTTGCCAAAGTTAACTTCTTTACTGTACGCACAAGTCTGAAGAATGCTGCAGGAAGTTGAACTGTTTTATTCATGTAAAGAACATCATTCAACAGTTTCAAATGTTCCAGGCACTTTAGCTCTTCAAGATTGCTGATTCCACCCCTGGATTCAAGAAAAGCCGCCATTTGCCCTCGAATGCTCAATTTTTTTAGATGACACGCCTTTGCCAGCACATCTTTCTTGCAACTTTCTGGTGCAACCATTGAAAGAGTTTGTAGAGAAGAAGGTTTACCTGTTGTGACAGTTGGGGATGGCAATTTTGCAGGTATGCTGGTGTGCAGATGCCTCAACTGTAACAAGTTCCATATGTCTGCTTTTACGTCCAGAGTGGGCTCTGAGGTAGTTGTATTAAGTATAAGAGTTTGTAAATTCCAGAATTTACCAAAGGTCGGAGGGAGGGCCTTAAAGTCACCTGAGATAGCAATATACCTCAAATGAAATAATTTGTTAAAGTCTTTGGAGAAAAGAAATTTGAGAGATTCAACATCCAAAACTCTCATAAGTGGAAATGCTTTGTGAATGAGTTTGATGTCATTAGGAGACAAGTCAGTTTGCTTTTGTTTTGAGGAAAAACAATAGAAAGATCTGACGTGTTCTGCAGAAGGTTTTGTGGAGAGAAAGTCAATCAGAGTAGATGGTTGAATACACAATCGACGGCAAGTATCTGGGTCCTGTATAGAAGGAATAGCGTTATCAACTGTTGTACATATTTCTTGAAAAAGCCATTTGTTAGCAGCCTTTGTTCTGCAAAACTCATGTAACATGTCATGAAGACGACATGTCTTTATTTGACCATCAGACCTCTTTTGCAACAGTATCACTAAATTCCTATGAACAAGATCATTCAAGTGACGCTCTGCTATCTCCTCAAGGGTGGATGACTGCTGGGGCTTTATTAACCCTTCCGCAATCCACAGGCGTATCAATTTCCAAGCAGGGATATCAAAGCCCCGAGGAAAGATACCAGAATATAAAAAGCACGTCTGCATTTCTTGAGACAAACGATCGTAACTCATCTCTACAAATACACCACAATCTTTATTCACGCTAAAAGCATGTTGTGCCACATTTCTCTCAACTACTTCCCATTCAGTTGTATTCGAACGACCTGCTAATGCTCCTGCAATTACCACTACAACAAGTGGTACTCCACCACAGTTTCCTGCAATTCTTTTTCCAACTTCTTTTAATTCATCAGGGCAACTTCCCTTGCCAAAAACTCTCTTTTCCAACAACTCAAAACATTCATCTGCATTCAAGAATTTCAGATCATGAGGTTCTGCATTTGCATAAGCAGCTAGATATCCGTCACGTGTGCTCATCATGATTCGATGCCCCTTTTTGTTTTCTGGGAAAACTTTCTTTACGTGATCAATGACATTTGCTTCCCACACATCATCTAAAACAATGAGACATTTTCCTCCTTTACTCATAAAACCACTTATTACCTTAGCTAATGTGCCCTCATCCTCATTGAGATACTCGTCTATGCTGTTTTTGAAATGTTTGAGAATCCTAAGGTAAATATCCTTTATTTTGTATTCCCGACCGACATAAACCCAAAGGATGCTGAAAAATTCAAATGAAAGTGTAGAATCATTGTAGATTTTTCTTGCCAGTGTAGTTTTTCCAAGTCCGGGCATACCCACCACTGGGATAATAGCCAGACTTTCCGCCGGTCCTTCAACAAGTCGCTTGATCACTTTCTTAGCTTCCTCATCAAACCCAACCACTTCATCATCATCCAAAGAAGGACCCTTTTTAACATAATAATCAAACGGATTGCATTAGAAAACAGAGTGGATAATATTGTTAACTTTTGCAATTGTAACTTCATGCAATGCCATTATAACATATAACTCCTCGCAAACATGACAATCAGCTAACCCTACTACATAACTCTAACCAGTAACCAAACGGCTCCTTAATATATGTGATGAATCATAGTGTTGACACATGTGATTTAGGCACTTGAATTCTAAGGCACTCAAAACAATGGAAGAAAAAAACCATGGTACATGATATTCCTTCAATCAACTATCCCAATCAGTTGTGTAAAGCTTGTCTTCTTGAAAACATGCAACGATGAGTTTTCAAAGGAGGTCATATCGAGAGAAATCAAGCCACTTCAGTTTGTTCATACTGATGTGTGTGATCCAATCAAACGACCTTCTTTTGATTTTTTTAAAAAAAAGATACTTCTTGCTCTTTATTGATGATTTCAATAGAAAAAATTGGGTGAATTTCTTGGAGCAAAAATTTGAAGCTTTTGTTTCATTTAAAATTTATAAAGCACTTGTATAAAAAGAGAGCAAATATGGAAGTAAAGTGTTAAGGTTTGATAGAGGAGGCGAATTCAGGTCAAAAGAATTTAATGACTTTTGTCAGTTTCCCTCTAAGAATATTTTACTCATCACAACAAGATAGAATTGCAAAGAGGAAGAATTATACAATTTTTAACATTGGCTAGATGTATGTTGAAACCTAAAATAATACCAAGGAAATTTTTTGGAAGCATAGTTTATGTTCATGTGCCACAACAAGGAAGAGCTAAACTTAACGATCGAAATATCAAGCTAGCATATGTTTGTTGACTATGACTCGAGTTCAAAAGGTTACAAGTTTTACAAAAAAGTGATGTTCAATCATGATGTTGAATTTGATGAAGAAACGATATGAAATTGAGAGGCTCAAGAAGTAAAACATATGATTTCTTTCATACTTTAGAGATGACGAAGAACTAGGGATCATGAAATCGAGATATTTAAAAATTAAAAACTTAGATATTTAAATCTAATTAGATTAGATTAACACAATATTTAAAAACTGTATGAAAAATACTATGAGTTGCAATTCTTCTTATATTAATATGATTTTTAAAAAAATGCATTTCAAAATATTGATTCAAATATATATAGTTTATATCACAAAAAAAGTGTCACATAAATTGAAGAAATCAAGAAAGAAATGAATAAAATTTGATCCATTTTTTTTGTGATGCATGTAGTTACAAATCGAAAGATTTTATCATGGGTGAGGCACAACTATTACTAGTTTCGTGAAAATATATTTAATTAAAATTATAAACAAATAAAAAATATATTTTTAATGTTATTTTTATCATAACTATATTAAGGTACTAATAGTCAAATCTAAATTATCAAAATATAATTAATAAAACTTGTTTAGTAGAATCAATCTTTAATACAAACATATTTAAATTTATATAAAAAAAATTAGTGAAACATCGACAATTGTTGTTAAATTCCACAAATATTTATGGTTTATATACATTAAAAATGTAAAGAAAAACACAAGTGTTACGATTATTATTACGCTGAATCCATTGATATACACTTAAAGTTGACATCATTTTTCACTTAGACACCTAAAACTCGTACTATGTAAACACACGTAGCTATACAGGTAAAGTTGACATCATTTTATTTTTTTTATTTTTGATAATGTTATATTGTAAATTTTCTCATGAAAAAACTTTCCCCAAATTTTCAAACGTTGGATTTTTTTTATTTATTTTCTAACATTAAAAAATATGACTACTACTATATGATATAATTATTTAATAATAATATTTAATTTTAATTTGTTAAACAAATAAAATAAAAAATATATTTAGCAGACCAAATAAAAACAAAACAAGAGAGTACAAAATTGGTTTTAAAATAGAGAAAAAACAGAAAATGTGAAGAAAAAAAAGGAGGGAAGAGAAGAGAAACTGAATTGATTGGTGGATCTCACAAGCAACATTATAATTCTAATTAAAAAATGCCTCACACAACTAGTAGTAGTTGACTAGTTGTGCGTATTTATTTGTTCAATTTTTAAATAATATAATATCAGTTGAAATTAAATTAACAACATATTTATGTATTTGCCTTTAAACTATAATCGTGAACTAACATATGTAAGCTTTACGTCTTGCGAAATAAAATTTCTATATTCAAAAACTATATATAAATTTTTTTAGCATACCTGGGTTACTTCGTGATCTTTTTTAGGGACGTCAAGAATTGGTTTAGGCTTGAATGAGTCTTTGTTATCTTCTCGAAGTTTCTTCACCTTCTCATGGATGTCTTTAATTTCAGCTGCAAGAGCCCTAACTACTGCCATATGAGCGACATCGAAGAATCTTTCAACTTTATTCTTATCTCGATGAAGCTTCGCTTGAACCAGAAATTTATCAATTACATCCTCAGATTTATGTACCATTTTTTGAATTTCTTTCACCAATTGATCCCATAAACTGCTCTCACTGTGGAATTTAGCTGCATCGTCAAGGAATGCTTTCAGGCGTTGCACTTCTTCCAGTAAATTTTTGAATTCATCGTCTACGCCTTTTATCAGATCTATATTTTCGCTTAACAGCTGCAATAAATTCTCTACGAGAAAATTCACTACAGCGTCCGCCATTGGATCGGTGTTACAAAATTGGATTACAAATGAGATAGTTTTAGGAATGAGAGGTTCACTAATTCATCGAACATAGTTGCAGTATATATTAACAAAGGTAAAATGAAAAATTAAGTTGACTTTATTTTTGAATTTTTTTAAGTTAAGTCTTTCTTTATTCTAATTTTAAATGCACCGGCTAGGTAACAATAATTTAACAAATATAATATAACAATGCTAGTTGTTTGCCCATAATTTTCATAAATATATTTGCAAGTGGACACCATTAATTAGTCTCTGGCAATTCGACATTTATAAGGTAGTTTCTTGGAAATTTGGATATTATTTTTTTAGTTCTTATGAAAAAATTGTCTAAGCTATATATTATTAAGGAGATCATTCATCTCTTTTTCATGTGATATGAAAATTTTTAACATCCTTTTTTACGTTCAACGCTAAATATATGAGTGTGTAATTTAATTTGGGAATCCATCATCAGTAAGATAAAATAAATTGAGATGAATTTTAATATGAGCTGATTCTAATAAGTTAAGTCTTTCTTAATTCTAATTTTAAATGCACCGGCTAGGTACAAGACGTCTTAACCCCTAAGCCACTAAAGTCATCGCTTGGAGCCCCATATTTTTTGGGGCCCCCATTTTAAAAAACTAATTACTTATATATATATTATTTTTTAAAAGAAAATTATATGCAATATGAGTGTTATGATTTCTACTAAGGAAATTGCATGTGAGATGAATATAAACCTGAATTTAGTAAGAAACAAATTGATGAAAATATGGATAAAAAAATCACAAAGTTCCTTCAAGAATCTTTTAGAGTTAATTACTTTAGATCAAACTATTTTTTCACTTCAAAATAGATTTGAACCAATTGAAGCATATAAAAATATTTTTTATTTCTTATTTAGTGATAAAATATTGAGATCACTAGATGATGAGAATTTAAAAAAAATATTGTCTTAACCTTGAACATTCTTTAACGCATACTAGTTATTATGATATTGATGGTTTAGATTTATTTTTTGAATTGAAAGTGTTAAGAGAAATAATACAAGTAGAAGTCTAAGGAAAATACTCGATCAAATAAAAAGACTTGATTCTTTTTCAAATACACATATTGCTTATAGAACAATATTAACAATTCATGTAACCATTGCCTCAGCTGAAATTTTTTTTTCGAAATTAAAATTAATTAAATCTTCTTTAAGATCAACAATGTCAGAGAGATTGAATGAATTAGCTATATTATCATTTGAAAAGGAACTATTAAAACAAATTGATAATAAAATAGTACTTAATAATTTCACATCTAAAATAGTTTAAAAAGTAGATTTTAAATAAAAGTATATATGATGAAAAAAAAAATATTAGGGGCCCTCTTTTAAGTTTCGTTTTAGGCCCTAAATATTGTTGAGTCGGCCCTGACTAGGTAACAATAATTTAACAAATATAATATAATAATGCTAGTTGTTTGCCCATAATTTTCATAAATATATTTGCAAGTGGACACCATTAATTAGTCTCTGGCAATTCGACATTTATAAGGTAGTTTATTGGCAATTTGGATATTATTTTTTTTAGTTCTTATGAAAACATTGTCTAAGCTATATATTATTAAGGAGATCATTCATCTCTTTTTCATGTGATATGAAAATTTTTAACATCCTTTTTTACGTTCAACGCTAAATATATGAGTGTGTATTTTAATTTGGGAATCCATCATTAGTAAGATAAAATAAATTTAGATGAATTTTGATATGATACCAAATAAAGAAATAAATTTTGATTCTAAGTCTATGTAGGCATGCTATCTAGACGTAGGATGATAAAAGTGGAGATATGAAACTTAACGGTTTAAGGGCAAATATGTATCTTAAGTTGGATGGCAAGGGTAAATATATCAAAAAAGTATAATGAAGGGCAAATATAACCCTTTTCTGAGAGTACAAGGGCAAATATGACCCTTTTCCGTATTAAAAATAAAACGAAAAATGGTCAAAATTACTCTTGAACTATTCAAAATAGCTCATATATATATATCCTTCATTTATGTTTAGATCAAAACTACCCTTACTGTCTATGTTTTGGATCACATATACCCTTAAAACGTTATCTTTGCCATATGTGTTGACACGACAACCACCTAGGCAGTCCAACATGGCAATAATCTCTTCCTCTCAATTATGTTGTTCTTCTTTGTTCATCTCTATCACAATTTTTTTATTAAAAAAAGGATAAATATACCCCCGAACTATCGTAAATGGCCGGTATGCAAATATCCTTCGTTATACTTTTGGGACATTGGTGCCCTTGTCGTCCAAAAACTAGAGCATATATACCCTTTATACTAACGGATATACATGTGTCATAATTTTATTCACCGACCCGACATTTATTAAATATCGGATCGACGGATACAATTGTGCCACGTGTCCCTATTTAGTCTTTCATTAGAGTGAAGGGCATATATGCTCTAGTTTTTGGATGGCATGGGCACCAATGTCCCAAAGTATGACGGAGGATATCTACATACCATTTACGATAGTTAGGGGGTATATTTGTCATTTTTCCCTTAAAAAATGTCAAAAATAGTTCTTTCATTGTTTTTGTTTGAGTTATTGTTCGGACTTTGTAATTTCAATTTCGAAGTGCGCTAAAGTTCGTTTGAGATAGTAGTTGTGTGTTGAATGATCGAGTTCATTGTTTGGGTTTTGATGTCATCGAATCTGAGGGTGAAAATTTAATTCTCAAGGTTGAAAGATGTTGAAAAACTCTTGAAGTCATTGTTTTTGTGTTGAAACTCGAAAATAGCTACTCATTTGAAAGCTTGTTGGTGAGAAATTTCTAGCTTTTCTTGGGTTTTTGAAGTGCAAAAATTTGAAGAGATTTAATTGAATGTTACTAAAAATTGTTTGGATATTGCAATTGAGGTTGGAAATTGACATTTAACAACTGATTTTTTAGTTTGAAGATTTAAGTTGAAATCTAAAAAAATAAAATATGAAAGAGTCCTTAAAAGTTCAAAAATCTAAAAATCGATTTTGTGAATCTATGACCCCAAATCCCAAACAATGAACTCGATCCTTCAACACACAATTACAACCTCAAACAAACTTCAGCACCCTTTGAAATTGGAATTTCAAAATCCGAACAACAACTCAAACAAGAACAATGAAAGAATTATATTTGATTTTCTTTTTGTGATAAGGATGAACTAGGAAGAACAACATTATTGAAAGGAATGTATTCTTGCCATGTTGGACTGCTTGGGTGGACTGTCATGTCAGCTCTAATGGCAAAGATAACGTTTTAAGGGTATTTGTGGTTCAAAACATAGACGGCAAGGGTAGTTTTGATCCCAAACATAATTAAAGGGTATATATGAGCTATTTCGAATCGTTCGAGGGTATTTTTGACCCTTTTCCGAAAATAAAATAGTGGCACCAACATGGGTATGGTGCAATGGTGGGACTGCTCCACCCTCAACCAAATGTCTCATGTTCGAGCCCTGAGTAATCAGAATAATCGGGCTCCGCTTCAATGAGGATATCAAACATCGTGTGGAAATTTAAAAAAATGCAAAGAAACTACCTTAACATCAATATGCCTCAACACACTAGATTAGGGATATTTACTTGCAAACTTTTTTGGGAAAGGGGCGAATATACCTCTCGTTAATAAAATGATGTATATAGGTCTAAATCGTCTAATAACTGATGTGTGTGTGTATATATATATATATCATTTTTGTTAACTATAGACCTATGCGTAATTAAGAAAATAATCTACTACTATTGTAATTTGAGTGAATTTTTATATATAAATTTATGTTTCGGCCACATTTAAAATATAAAATTCATATGACTACATACGAGGTTTAAATTAACAAACAACAACTAATTCACAGGAATAACTTGATTATATAATGACTTTGGCTTAATAATTGAATTAAGTCCATGATTGGAGGATAAATATAAATTAATTATAAGTGGCATCATCATTTGCAATTTATTAGTTTTACTTACCGCTAGAACTGGATCTTACAAGGTGCCTTTCACATTGCCAGTTATGATATTAAAATAAAATAACAAAGTATAACTAGCTGTACACTATTTTTATTTTATAGAGGTTCAA
>JAJOOS010011683.1:0-11360 GCA_029582725.1 Solanum chiquidenum | reverse complement strand
GCCATCTTTCTGCCTAGAAGTTGAGAGGCTCAGACCAGTTCAGATAATGAAGCAAGTAACATGGAGTTATCCTCAAAACGGCATCATAAAAATCAATATTGATGGTAGCTATGTACATGAGACTGGAAGGGCAGGCATTGGGGGAATCATAAGGAATAGTTATGGAGACTTGATCATGACATTCTCTTTCCCCGTTGAGTGCAAAAATAGCAACATGGTTGAGGCCATGGCAGTTGAGTTTGGTGTAAAATGGTGTAATCAACATGGGTACACTAATTTTATTCTAAAACTTGACTCCATGAATATAGTCAATATGCTCGCCAACGATATAGTTACAAATATGAAGCTGAAACAAGTCATTGACTCCATCAAGGTCATCAAAGAAAGGGGGCAAATGCAAATTAAACATTGTTTCAGAGAGGGAAACCAAGTTGCAGACTGTTTAGCAAAATTGGCCTTTTCTTCTCACCAGATGCTCATCACTCAACTCTATTCCAATCTCCCTAGACCAGCTAAAGGTCTCTTTCTACTGGACAAATGGCAATTGCCTAGTATTCGGAGCAAATATGATAGAGAAAATTTCTTTGTAAGCTAGTTACTTTCTTCTTCATAAATTTACAGAAGGCTCTATAGTAGTTTTTGTAAGCCTTCTAGTATTGTGACGGATCAGTGTTGTATTGAGGTTAGGTCTAGCCTCCCTCTAATCCTTTTTATTTTTAATACAACACACCCTATCTGGGTAATTGATTAAAAAAAACAGTGAAATAAGAAAATATAAGTTGTAACAATAAACGAACAATTATTTACGAGGGTTAGATAAACTATGAACTGGATGTGGAGTTCTGGGACACACTATACAAATCTGCTCAGTCCATATATGAAACACTAGAACTCTGACTAAAGTAATCAGTGATGGTCCCAACTCTAACAGCGAAAAGGGTGGTGGTGACGATAATAATGAAGCAAGCAACAATGAAATGCCTGAGCAGAAGGAACTTGAAGCTGAGTAGGAGAAGCATGGAAAATGCAAAATTTGGAAAAGGAAAAAAAGCCATATCAAGCATGTAATACATTATGATTAAATAAGAACATAATCTTCATTAGTTATATTCAGCGTTTAGAGCTTTCTTGTAGAAACTCCAAGTCATTTATGACTTGATGGGACTGACAATTTGGTCACCAGGTCGTTCATTTGTTTATTATGTGAGTTTTCGTGTTTTGGAGCTTTTGAAACTTGAGGGGTTGACTTTGATTAAAAATTTAGGTAAACAGCCTCGGAATGCAATTCTGACGATTCTATTAGCTCTAGAATGTCAAGTTTGTTCCAAAAGGTCTTTTGGTGTGGGCCACGAGGCTTCGGGGCTCATTTGAAGCTACGATTTTGGCTTAAAATGGAGCTTAGGTGTGGGACCCATTTTCTGTCGAGACGACCATTTTTTGAAGTTTTGACACTTTGGTGAGGTAGCATAGTTCGTTTGCGTGCACGGGATTTCTAATAAATTTTGAGCCCCCGTCGTGGCATTTTGCCAAATCCAACTTGAGCTAGTGAAGCCTTTGCTAGTGCACCATGCATTTGTTCTTCGAGTTCACGGGCCTTGAGCTGCATTCACAGAGGCCAAGGGAATTGGTCACATCATTTGCAGAGTGTTGGGCTTCTCACCCTTCACGTTCACGGATTAGGTCCTGCGTTCGCGGAGAAGGGTCAGAGTTGTCCTGGCATGTTAGCCACCGCAATCGCGTCCATGAGGCCCCTGTTCATGGAGGTTATTTAACTGGCCTACTATATTGTGATTAGCTTGAATTTCATAATCGTTTTCTAACTTTGTGAAGTTGATTTTCTGATCATTCTAACTCCGCTTGAGCTGATTTTTGTTGCTAAGTGCTAAAAATTGTTGGGCTTCGATATAGGACCATTTGTTTTGTGTTTGGGACTCGTCTAGGAGGTAAATACTCGTCCCAAACCCCCCTTTTTCTTATTCTTATATGATTATTTGTGATTCTTGTTGTTGCATGAGCTGTTTTGAGTCTGTTTGGAGATCGGATTGTGCCCGTTTTGGGGGGTTCAAGTTCCTTGAGTTTAATGGCACTAATTGACAGAGTCAATTTTGGGATTTCCCACGTGGGTTCCACAATGCCATTTTGACTCATTTTTAAGCCCGTCTTCAATTATTGTGATTTAGTGTCGAAACGTCTGTATTGACGTTGTGATTATTTATTTGATAGCGTGGAAGTGATCGAAGGTAGTTCATAAGGGTAAAACTCTGGTTTAGTTTATTTTGGAGTTCGCGCTGTCAATTTTGTGGTAGGCTATAACTTACCAATCTTATATTGAGCTTGTGTTGGTAAATTCATGTTGTTTAGATAGTTTTGGTCAGGGTTTCTAGCCTCTATCATGCTTAGTGGTTAGAACACATGCCTTAGCCTTCTTCTCGGGCAGTTTTTCCAAGAAATTGAGCATGTCTACCTTGTTTGTGTTGTTGTATAATGTTTTATTGTATCTATATGTTTTGTTGTATTGTTATTGGTGACTTGTTCTTGGCCTTAGCCTAGGCATATGTTAGTGTTTGCCTTAGACTTGCTATTTGGAGCCGTTTTGCCTTAGAAATCCTCTAATGTTGGTTCAGAACTCTTAGTCTCCTGTAGATTGATATAGTTGACTTGGGTCTAATAGTATGAATCCTTATCTAGGAGACAACTCAGCTCCTATAACTGTCCATCAATAACCTCCCTTATGTTTTGGCGCTGGTGTTTCTTTTGCAATTTTGGTCCTTGTTGGTTATACTGAATGGGTCTTGGATTTTGAGTTGGAGTGGGTCCCTTGTGACTCTAAAGGTGGTTTCTCTCTATGGTATATTCCCGCATGAAGAAGAGCATATGATTTGGAGACAATCAGAGTCTTTTTGTCGTGGTTTGAGGCCTTGGCACATCTCTATTAGTTGCGGCTCGAGGCCCTAACATATCTTTACTAGGATCGGTTCGAGTCCTGACATGGTGTCTCTATTAGGTTCTTCGAGGTGCCTTCGCCACAGTTCGAGTTCGGGGTCGTCCATTTCAATTATGGAATACTTTTAATCTTAGTTAGCATTATATTTAGCTTTTCTGTGTACTCATCGGGTTTATGGGGTCTGTTTGGGTTTTTTACTTTCAAATTGCACACGAGTGTACCATCTAGGCTTATGAGGTATAGTTCGGTTTTAGATAGTTGCTTTACTCGACTACTTCATTCTTTCTAGATTCGTGAGCTCGATAGTTAAACTTTCTGTTATTTCTTCGTTCATCATATGACCTCTTGTCATTGTCTACTTCCTCGCTTTTCATATTGTATTTACTTTCAAATCTCATTCGGTCTATGATGGCTACTGGGTGCTTGTTGTTTTGATACTCATTCTACACTCGGCATTTATTTTCTTGATGCAGATCTGAGCGCCAATCGACAATGGTGATTCGAGCCTTTGTGGAGATTAAGGGCGATTTGATGGGGTCCTAGTTCGACTTATCTCCATTTGCATATAGTTTTGACTAGTGTTTTGTATTTGAGACAAGTCTGTACTTTTTAGTTTACTTTTGAGACTTGTACTCTTGTAGTAGCTTTGTACTTTCGTCGACCAGGTCATGAGATTTGATCATGCACTTTGTATATATTATATTGATGTTATTTCTCATTTCTATTGTGTTTTCTAGTATATTGCTCTTATAAGAAATGGATCTCTAGTTTCATTATGGCATGATAAATGGATACCCAGCCATAAGACCATTAGGGAACAAATACATGGTCCCCTAACTCTTGATGAAGATAAGCTAACTCCATCACCAACCTAATTTACTGCAACTATATAGCTCAGGACCCCTCAATAGAGGATTCAGAAATTAGTGTGAAATAACATAACAAACAAGTAAATTAAAAATTAACCAACCAAATTATTTGGAAACTCTTTTACCTCGAAATAAATGACCATCTCCACTAATTAACTATGTGATTAACTGGGGGAGGGAAAGTTAATAAAAAGATCAGATGGTGAAGAAAATTAATGTGTACAATCTTTTTTTAAAATTTTTGTTTAACTCTATAATTACATTTTCAAAATGTAATGCTCTATGATTAAACGTATGTATATGAGAAATTACCTTAGGTTCCAAATCTGGGTGATCATAACAAAGTAGGAACGAGTTATTCTGAGTAGTAACACCTCCATAATTTTGTTGCTACACATTGAAATAAGACATCAAAAGTTGAAAGAATGTTGATTTAAGATTATTTTCACTATGTATTCACAAGTGATGTGATAGTTTTGAATCTCATTATTGAATTATCTTATAAAACACAAATTTAAACTTCCATATAATAAAACACCAAATATTTTAAGCATATTTATTAATAACATTCTCACAATATATATTCACATGTTATGTAATAGTTTGATTTTTATTATTTCATACATGTTTAACTTTTCCTACAATACAAATAGATTAATTCATTCAACAACTTTATCAAAAATTAACAAGCTAAATTGAATCCTTTCATTTCTAAATATACAATCTTCTTCACTCATTAATTAACAAGAAAAAGGGAAAATGCTTAAAAGGAATATCAAATGAATAAAAAAAAATATTATATATAAACTTGTTTTATTCGTTCAACTCTAAAAATTACACTTTTGAAATATAATGCTCAATGATCTAACGAACATATGTATATGAGAAACTACCTGAAGCTCATGATTAGGGACAATATTATGGAGGAATGAATATTCTTCTGCAATAAAACTTATAGAATCTTCTTGCTGCACAGTAAAATAAAACATGAGAAATTGTAAGCATTTTTCCTAAAAATAATATATTTTTTAATTTCATAATTACGTATCTTATATAACAATAATTTAATCTCTCTATTACTAAAAGACGGTCATTTGTGTTCTACAAAAATGTAAAAAATAACTAAATGGAAAATAAGCCTGCCAAATTATTTGGGAACCCTTTCATTTAGAAATGTAAAATCATCTCCACTAATTAATTTGAAGGAAAAGTGGATAAAAAATTCATATGGTGAAAAAAATGATAGTGTGTACAAACTTCTTTAATTCTCTTAATTTTGTAATTATATTTTCAAAATATAAATGTTTATTAACCATATGTAGGTATATAGGAAAACTACATCAAGGTCCAAATATGGAAGAACATAGATGTTTCCTCTACAGTAACACCTTCAGAATTATTTGCTACATAGTAAAATGAGACGTAAAAAATTGTAAGCTATTTACTGACACATATTTCACTAAGAATTCACAAGTTATGATATAATTTTGAATTTCATTATTGAAATATTTTATACAATACAAATTTAAACATTTCTATAATAAAGGTTGATCATTTGTGTTATGCAAAAATGTAAAAAATAACTCAATTAAAAATTAAACAGCCAAATTATTTGAGAACTCTTTCGGCTTAAAATATACAACTATATATATCCACAAATTATCTAGTGGAGGGAAAGTGGAGAAAAAGGACAGATAGTGAAGAGTAAAATAATAGTGTGTACAACCTTGCTTAATTTTCTTATATCTCTGTAAGTGTATTTTTAGAATATAATATTCTATGACCGAACATAGACATATGAAAAACTATCTAAGCTTCTAAATTTGTAAGAACATTATATATGGAGAAAGAACATTTTTTCATTTATAGTAATACCTGCGTAATTTTCTTTCCATATAGAGAAATAAGGGCACCAAAAGTTGTAAGTATATTTTATGACAATTATTTTTACATTATTTATTTGCAAGGTACGATATATTACTGATCTTCAATTTTAGATTATCATATTTAACCACTCATATAACAAAAGTAGATCATTTATATACTACAAAAAGATAAGAAAAAAAAATAAAAATTAATCAATCATATTATTTAGAGACTTTTTCACCTCAAATATGCGATCTTCTCCATTAATTAACTAGGGCAGTGAAAGTGGGTAGAAATAATAACTAGTGAAGAGAAAAATGAAAGTATGTACATATATTCTTAATTCATTTAACTTTATAATTAAATTTTTTGAATAAATTTATTTCTTATCAACCATAGGTATATAAGAAGTCACCTCAAGTGTTGTGTTTGGGGGATCATTATGAAGTTGGAGCAATCCTTCCTTTGTAGTAAGACCTTCGTGATTAGCTTGCTACACATGATTGAAATAAAACATCGAAAGTTATAAAAATATTTATTGACAATTATTTGCACTATGTATTTACAAGTTATGATATAGTTTTGAATTGCACTATGGAATTATTTTGTACAACATAAGTTTAAATTTTCATATAACAAAAGTCTATTATTTCCGTTTTCAAAAATTTAAGAAAAGATCAAATTGATAACTTATTTGTCAAACTACTTGGGAAGCCTTTCAAATCGAATGTAAATCATCTTCAAATTGACTGGAGAAATGAAGTGGATGAAAAGAAACTGATAGTGTATACAAACTTCTTTTGTTTCAATTAAGTTTGTAATTATATTTTCATAATATAATATTCTATGCCAAACATAGACAAATGGATATCTGTCTCAGATTCTGTATTGGATAATATTATGGAGATAGAACAATCTTTATTCTACAGTAACATCTGCATATTCTTAGTTGCTATACAGTGGAATAAGACACCAGAATTTTGTGCATATTTATTGACAATATTTTCACATTCTATGTTATAGCTTGATTTTCATTATTAGATTATCTTTATTCCATATATGTTTAACCTTTCCTACAACAAAAATAAATTATTATTGCTTTTTTTTAACATAACAATATTATTTTAAAAAATATACAATTATCTTAATTCACTCACTAATAAGAAAGAGGAAAGATGCTTAAAAGATGATGACGGGTCAATATTCAGTAAAAACAGTTTTGATGATTGATAAATTGGACCAAGTACTGAAGGTTAGTTACAAAGTGAAGTAGGAAGAGAAGGCGCACGAAAATAAAGTTAGAATCTGCGTAAGGTTCAATAAAAGGAAAATCCTACTTGTTGAGGAACTATCTTCCTTGAAGGACTCAATAGAGCACCTATAAAAGGAGAAGTTGCATAATGAGGAAATTGCTTTTGAAGACACTGAATATTGTAGTTTTTCAACAAAAGGCAAGAAGCGGTAGAGGGAGCACACAAGAAAGAAGAACTAGAGTTAGGTTTTCACATTTTTAAGTAGGTTTATTGTTTGTGTGACTTGAAATTGTTATTGAGTTGTAATAATTCTATGTTTGAAAGTGAGTTTGTGAGAGTTGTAAGTCGTTGTAACTTCTTGGAGAGTAGAGATAACAATTAGATTTAATCGTTGGAGTTGAAGTACTAGACTTATTCCCTTAGATTATAGAGTTGTAATCTAAAATCGCTCTTTGAAGTTAGTGAGAAGTTGCTGAAATTCTACACGTCGTAGGTTGTGATTTTTCTTCCCTTGAATAAGGAGGTTTTCAATGATAAATGTTTGTGCTCTTTCGTGTTACATGTTTCAGTTAAAGTAGTACAAGTACCAAATTCATGTATCAAATAGGTGGTACAGTTCAATTGGTATTAGAGCAGGTCTGTCATTCAAAAAGATAAAACTTGAAAATGATCAATAGTTGCACCACCTACTGCACAAGAAGGAGTGTCACAAACAAAACCACCACTATTAAATGAAAAGTACTATGGATGGTGGAAAATAGAATAATGGATAATCTGATAGGCGAAGATCCAAATCTCTTTAGTGTTATTCTAGACGGTCCTACCACTCCCATGAAGAATGGACCAGACGGAAAACTACAAGTACATGAGGAAAGAAAGTGATGTCATGTTGTTGACAAATTGGCAACTCAAAACAATGCTAAGGACAAAAAGATCTTGATATGTGGAATAGGTCCAGATGAATACAACATGATTTTAGCATGTCCATATGCTAAGGTGATATGAGAGACATTGCAAACGACACATAAGGGAACAAAGTTAAGAAATCCAAGACTAATAATGTAATAGGAAGTAAGATTTGTTTAGGATGATGAAGGTTCAGACTATTCCAGACATGTACACCATAATTCATTCAACTCTGGTATTGCACTTTCAAAACATAATGCTTTGTGATCTAACAAACACATGTATATGAGAAACTACCTCGAGTTCATGATTCAAGATAATACTATCGAAGAATGAACATTCTTCTGCAGTAAGACTTCCATAATCTCCTGGCTGCATAGTGAAATAAGACATCAAAATTTGTAAGTATTTTTGGTAAAAATAATATAGTTTTGAATTTCATTATTTAAGTCTTTTTATAGAAAAATGATAGTGTGTACATACTTTCTCAATTCTCTTTACTTTATAATTATATTTTCAAAATATAATGTTTATTGACCAAACGTAGAGTATATGAAAAACTACCTCAATTTCTGAATTTGAGGGAACATAAAGATGCTCGAACAATGCCTCCTCTGCAGTAACACTTCCATAGATTTCTTGCTACATAGTGAAATAAGACACCAAGAATTATAAGAATATTTACTGAAAAATATTTTCTCTAAGTATTAAAAAGTTATAATATAATTTTGAGTTTCATTATCGAATTATTTTATACGACACATATTTAAACTTTCATATAACAAAGCTCGATCATTTGTGTTCTACCAAAATGTAAGAAATTACTTTATTTATGAACTGATTTATCTAAAAATAAACTATCATCTCTACTAATTAAGTAGGGCAAGGTAAGTCGATAAAAAATTTGGAAGAGTAGAGATAAATGATAGTGTCTACAAACTTCTCAATTTGTTCAACTTTGTAAATAATATTTTTAGACTACATCTATATTCTCAATATAGGGACATGAGAAACTATCCCAAGTTTAAAATTTTGAGGAACATAATGGTGTTGAAATGATTTTTCCTCTGCAATGACATATTCATAATTCTTTTGCGACATAGTGAAATAAGACATCAAAAGTTGTAAAAATATTTATTAACAAATATTTTCATATATATATTCAGAAATTTTGAGTTTATTATTAAAATATATTAAACAACACAAATTAACCTTTCATATAATGTCAATCATTTGTGTTCTAACAAAAAGTTACAAACAACCTAATCGAAACTTTATCAGTCAACTTATTTGTGAACTCGTTTACATCAAGTTATTCATCTCCACAAATCAACTAGTGGAGGAAAAGTGGGTAAAAAGGACAAATAGTAAGAAAAAAGAATATTGTGCACAACTTTTCTTAATTGTATAAACTCTTAAGCATATTTTAAAATGAAATATTTTATGACCGAACATAGATATATAAAAAAATACCTAAAGTTTTGAATTTGGGAGAACATCATGGAGATGGAACGGTCTTTCATCTAAAGTAATACTATAGTAAATATTTGTTACACGGTGAAATAAGACACATGTAAGTACATTTCATGATAATTATTTTCACCAAGTTAGGATATAATTTTGATATTTAATTTTAAATTATCTTAATCAACATATATTTAATCATTTATATAACAAACGGTTATCATTTGTATACTACAAAAAGGCAAGAAAATAAATTAAAAGTTAATCAGTCATATTATTCAAAAGACTATTTCACCTGAAAGTACACAACCATCTCAACTAATAAGGTAGAGAGTGAAAGTGGGTAGAAAAAATAACCAGTGAAGAGAAAAATGATAGTGTACACAAACATTTTTAATTCGTTTAACTTTGTGATTATATTTTCAGAATATAATGTTCTATCACCAAACATAGGTATATAAGAAACTATCTCAAGTTCTAAATTTGAGGGATCATAATTGAGTTGGAAAAATCTTTTCTATGTAGTATTATCACCGTAGTTTTCATGCTACATATTGAAATAAGACATCAAAAATTATAAGCATATTTACTAAATTATTTGAACAATGTATTCATAAGTTACTATATAATTGTGAGTTCGATTATTGGATTATCTTTTACATAAATTTAACCTTTCATATAACAAAAGTCAATTATTTGTGTTCTACAAAAATTTAAGAAATAATTAAATTGAAAATAACCAGCCTAATTTCTTGAGAACCTTTTCACCTCAAAAAAAATAAAATATATATATATATATATATATATATATATTAGAGGCATTCCTAGAATTGAACTCGGAACTTCTCGCACCCTAAGTGAGAATATACAATCATCTTCACTAATTAATTGGGGGGAGAAGAAATGGATAAAAAGGACAAATAATGAAGAGAAAAATGATTGTGTACAAATTTACTTATTTTGCTTAACTCTTAAATTATATTTTCAAAATATACTTACTCCCTCCGTTACTTTTTAGTTGTTAAGTTGCACTGTTCTTCCTCTATTCCTTTTTAGTTGTCATGTTGAACTTTTCCAGAGTTAATTTGATTAATTTCTGAAGCTAAATTAGATTACATTAATTTGATATTTTAAAATAAAAATTTTGATATTCAAAAACTATATAAAAAGTAATATAAATTACAATTTTTTTTCATATCAATATGATAAAAAAATATATCTTAAAATATTAATCAAAGTTTTGTTTGACTCTCAAAAAGAAAATTATGACAACTAAAAAGGAGCGGATGAAGTAATATTCTATTACCAAACATAGGTATATGAAAAACTACCTCAAGTGCCAAATTTGGAGAAACAGTACTGAAATGCAACGGTGTTTCCTCTGCAGTAATACTTGCATATTTACCTTGCTGTACAATAAAATAAAACACTAGAAATTGTAAGCATATTTAATTACAATTATTTTAACATTTTTTATCCTCAAATAATGATATGATTTGGATATTCAATATTTATTTAACCTTTCATATAATAAATGTCAATCATTAGTGTTCTACGAAAATGTAAAAGACAAGTCAATAAAAATTAACCAATCAAATTATTTGGAAATCCGAGAAAAATGATAGTGTGTATGTATTTTCTTAATTCGTTTAACTCTACAAATTATATTTTCATAATATAATACTCGTTGACCAAACATAAATATATGAAAAATACCTCAAGTTTTAAATATAGGGGATCATAATGGAATTAAAATATTTTTTTCTTTGTAATAACACCTCCATAATTTTCTTGCTACACATTAAAATAATACATCAAAAATTACAAGTGTATTTACTATTACCATGTTGTATTCACAAATTATTATATAATTATGAGTTTTTCTACTGAATTATCTTATATCGTTAAAAATATACAACACAAATTTTACCTTTTATGTATCCAATGTCAATTATTTGTATTCTTCAAAAAAATTAAGACATGCAACTAAATTGAATATTAACCAACATAACTATTGGACAATCCTTTGACTTCAAACTATACAATCATCTACACTAA
>JAJOOS010011681.1:0-10019 GCA_029582725.1 Solanum chiquidenum | reverse complement strand
TCCTTACTCCTTAGGTAATGTGACAACTTAAGTTTGTACTGATAGAGACAAATTCAGAATTTAAACTTGATGAGTTCAATCTTTAATTATGTGGATGACCTAGGGAAGTCATTTTTCTCATTTGTAATATATTTGTTTTCCCAGATAAAAGATTTTCCAAAAATTTTGACCAACCAAACATAAAAAAAGTTAAAAAATATTTTTCGATATACATTTTCTTTTGTACCGAACACACCCTATGATTGAAGATTGACTTAAAAAAAAAGAGTAGCACATAATTAGATTCATTATGTCTGATTGTTGAAGTAACTAGACTTATTTCAGGAGACAAGGTAGTAGAAAAGTCAGTAGTGGGCAAAACAATGAGTCCATAAATGAATGAACATTCTTCTTCTTCTTCTTTTAAGCCCAACCCAAATTCAGATGTGAGTCTCATTATTGAAATCTGGCCCACAATAACACTTTCAGAAAGAGTAACATAAGTGGAGATTTTCCACTAGATTTCTTTAAATAAAGTCAATGGCACAAGAGTGAAATATATATATATATATATATAAAAAAGCATTATCCCAAATTAGTAACACACTTAGCACCTATTTGAGCAAAAAAGGCTGAAAGTAAAAGCACAGAACAAATCACCTAGACAATTCAGAATCTTTGTCATTCTTTCACTAAGGAATCTTTGAGAATCCACTTTCTTTTTTATACAGTCAATTACAACTTTCAATTCCATCATTTCTCAAAAAGTTTATACCCTTTTAGGCCTCTCAAAATCTTCCTCATCCTCTGATTTTCTATTCCATTTGTTTTAATTTATTTGACTTAATGACCATTTCATATATTCAAAAGTTTTTTTTATCCTTTTTAAATTACTTGTCGAACCAAAATAAGTCAAATAAATTAAAACATACATATATCAATAAACCAGGGTGAGGGGTGAGGGGGTGGGGTAACTGGAGTGGATCCCACTGAGATACAAGTCCAAGGAAGCAAAGCCAAAGGAACAGAAAGAGTGTACACATCTTCTCTCATCCACACTATTCCTGGTCTTAATTCTTTTAACTTAGAGTCCACCCAAAGAGATTAGGATTCATTGTTAGATGGGATTTTTTTTTTAAAAAAAGTGTCTTTTTGTTATTTGAAACAAAAATCTTGAATTTTTAAGGTGAATCTCATTCTGGGTGTTGGTATTTGTACTCCATTCATTAGTTGTTAAGTGACCATCTCTATTGCTTTTTCTTTGTTTTATTCAGGTGGATCTATTCTAATAATTGGTCTTTGTAAAAATATAATCTTTTTTACTTTTCATTTTGGCTCTTTCTTTGACTAGATGTTCTTCATTTTGCTTCTACCCTCATTCTTGAATTGAAAATTTATTGTATTGGGAAAAGGAAGAAGCAAAGTGGGGTTGGGATGTTTGGGTCTGGCATGAATCTGATAACCACAATAATTGGTTTTGGGATGAGTGCAACTTTTATTGTGTTTGTGTGTACTAGGCTGATTTGTGGTAGGATAAGCAGGAGACAATCAAGGCAAATGTTTGAAATTGAATCAGGGATTGATCTTGAACAGGTAGGTTTATCTTAAATTACTACTTTTTCTTAGTTCCTAATCAATGTTTATCAAAGTTGTTGATTCATTCAAGAAGATTTTTCTGATTTTGCAGATAATTGTTTTGCTTTGTGTTAGAGCTACAACTGTTTAGTACTAGTCCATTTGTTTATTGTGTAGAATGATTTAGGATTTGATGGCTTAAACTTTGTTCTAGATTGACTTGCTGGTTTTGTCAAAGTTTTACCAAAAAAATAAGATTTTTGTGATCATGGAAACAAAAGGTGGAAAAATGAGACTATAGTATCACTGACTACCCTATCTGAGTAAAGGGAGCTGCAGAAAATCACCAAATATCAAGACTGATTAGTCAATGTGGAGAGTCTGTACTTTGTATGAGTGCTTGTCAAGATTGCATGTTTTTGCTTTCAGAATTTAGTTCTTTGGTTACATTCCAAATTAAGTTGTTGCTTGTGCTTAATTATCTGGAGCAGTTAATAGCCTGTTTGACCAAGCTTTTGGGAGAAAATAAATGTGGGGAGTAGCAGAAGTTGTTTTAGTCGAAGCTCAACAAAGTACTAGCTTTTAGGGAAAAACTTTTCAAACACTAATTGATGCTCAAAGTGCTTTTTAAATTTATTGGTCAAACACAAATTGTTTCTCACCAAAATTACTTCTTTGAAAAGCAGTTTTAGAAAAAGCACTTTCCAAAATAGGCTGAGTTTAGAAGCTTGGACAAACAAGCTATTAGTTTCAAGATGGTATTTTGCGGATGCTGGTCTGTGAATAATTTTTTGCTACTGGCATTTGTTTCTTTCCGCATATTGCCTCACTGGAATTTATGATATATCTCTTCTAAGCTGTTAAGTGTATGAATTGTGATTTAAGTTGTTATTCCTAGAAATTCCTGACAGATTCACTAATGTAAACCTATTCTGGCAGCCAGAGCATCGAATTAACGGGCTTGACTCAGTTATGGTTGCTGCAATTCCGACCATGAAATTTCACAGTGAGGCTTTCACCTCCTCAGAAGAAGATACACAGTAAGTGCAGCACCATACACTTTGTTTGAGCTATGTGCTACATGCAACATTTGGCAATTAACTATCATCTTATGCATTTGGAGAGATAAATGTGATGAATATTCTGATGTACTATTTATCTAAGCTAGCAGAAATAGGTATAACCATATAGGGATGAAAGAATGCACCCTGTCGTGTTTTATTGGGTTCCCTCTTGTCTATGTTGATCTTTCATACCGGGGATTGGGTGAAACCATAGGTCTGATTGTTCGTTGAGGTTATAATAAATCTCATTCTACCGTCCAGGCTGCTATTTCCTCTTGTCTTCTAGCCTGGTCTTTTCTTTATAACTAAATTAAAGTGCTTTCTGACTAAGTTTGAAAAGTTTGTGCATTGATGAGGTCATGCAATTTGAATTTCAGGTGCAGTATATGCTTATCGGAGTACCAGGAGAATGAAATTCTGAGAATTATGCCCAAATGTGGCCATAGTTTCCATCTTTCATGCATTGATATATGGCTAAGAAAACAGTCTACCTGTCCAGTTTGTCGTCTTTCCGTACAGGAATCTATTGAAAACAAACAAAGGCGCCCTGCAATGCTTGGCAGGGATCAAAGCTTTGACAGTTCTGAGATTTCATTGGAGCATTCAAGGCAGTGGTTTCTACGTACTGCTGAACGGTCACAAGGTACTGTAAGTAACAGCAATGAAGCAGTTTCTGTTTCAATTAATCCTGAACCTGAGGTCTCTCGGGAAGCAGAAGCAAGGTCATGACGGAAGGCAAATATAGAGGTACGATAAGAAATTATGCCTTCTGTTTGCATTCAGATGTTTCCTTGTATCAAACCTAGCTTATTGGAGACTGACAAATGGGACTGATTCTGAACAAAGAGAATCTGAAGACACAGAGGAAGGACACAGAAACTTCTGTAGATGAATGTTGCATATAACCGGTTAGAAGATCTAGTTGCACTCTTTTAGCAATTCGGAGATTTTGGACCAAGTTTGTGGCACACTGGTTATCCTATCAAAACACAGTGCATCTTATATGATGTTGTACAATGTCAAATCTTCTGTAATATCACTGTAAAGAAGGTGTTTGGAGTCTCCATTTTTCATCATAGACATTACCAAAGTAGACAACGAACTAAAGTCTTATTGAAATGCTCTAGAATTGGCTCATTTGAGGGTCATATACTCTGTAAGAATATGAGCCTCCATACACCACTTTTAGTAATTTACAGTCAAGCTATGCTTATAAGATTTTACCTCACTCTCATCAAGCGTTTATACCAAATTATATGCACTTACCATGGTCAACGGATTATGCAAATACATCTATTGATTCTGTGTATACATTTTAACTACGATTTTGTGTATCTAATCATTCAAGTCAGACTCTCATTTAAACGGGAAAGTGGATCAAAGTATTACTACTACTATTTATTAGTAACTTGTTGGACAATTAGATGGCAAACATCAGATCATCACAGATTCTTTGAAACCCACAAGGAAGAATATACCATTTACTACTACTTTCATCACAACTTACACACTTTTTATTCTCTTTTGGAGTATTAAAACGCAATGGTAATGTCACCATAACCCACAAATGATGTTAATCCTATAATTTCTCTCTTTTCGGCGGAGGAAGTTTAGACATGATTTTTTCCCCACTTTTTTGGGAGTTGAACTCCAAAAAAAAAGTAAAAAGTAAAATCTAATTGATATTCATGTCCAAACACAATTTTCAAATATACTCAATTTTATAATGAAATGAAACATGACAATCACATTCACCCCTTATTTAAAAAGCACATACAGCAGCAGAAAGGTTAAAAAAAATGAAGAATCAAGAACCAATAAAAAGTGGGGAAATATCTCCAGGCGAAAGAGAGGGCAAAAATGGCTGTAACAAACTTGGGGAGTATTTCCTTTTCCTCCTCCATGCCTTCTATACCTTCCCCTTCTCTCAAACACCCCTTCAACTTCAACAGGAACAAACCTCTAATTGGTATGCTTCTTTACAAATTGAACCATTTATTAGTTTCATATGCTCTTCTGAATTTGCTCATTTAGTTCATGTAACGAAGATATTTTGCGTAAAGATTCCAACTTTTTTGTGCATATCTGTTTCTTTTACTAGTACTTCGAACTTTCTTGTTAATTTTTTAATGTGACGTGAAGCTTTATACCGGATGGTTTCAAAGAGCTCATTCTCTTGCCCAACTTTAATCATGGAATTGCCCACTTAATTCTTTTTCTCCTGTTAATTTGAAGTTTAAGGGTTTGGGGTTAACTTGGAGGCGTTGTTTATGGGGCATATTGAGTTTAATCTGTAGGTGTAATGACTCGTCAAGCAAATTAGATGAATTCAGATAATTACTTTTGTTCCCTATATCTCTGTCTCACTGTTTAGCTCTATCAATTGTTGGGATTAGCAGAATAAAACTCCCAAGGGTCCATTTTCATGAATGGTTTTATGATAGAGAGAGTTAATTTCTACTCACTGAAGAAGGAGTGTAAATCATACTCGTTGAAGTCAAAGAATTTATTTTCTCCGGAGTTACCTAGTACCTATGCTGGAGGATCTACCAGGTACTCGGTGAAATAGTTGAGGTGCTCGCAAGTTGGCCCGAACACAACCATCATTAAGAAAAGAAAAATAGGAAGTAATTTTCCCCTGCACCCATCGTTTTAGTTGAATGATGATAAATAAGTACTTGTAAAAATTGATTCAGTTACCACCTTCTTCCTTACGCAAACAAAGGAAAATCTAAATTTCTTTCACATTCTCTGCTATTTTCCTTCTTACACTCTCAATTGCCTTTCTTCCTTTTCCTCCGCTCCAAACAATGCAAGTAATGTAAGTTGTCCTAGCAAAGATTGTTCCTGAGTCTTGACTTATCAAATCCCAGTTTTGGGATGTAAAGAAGAGATAAGAACTTCACTGAGTGCCTGTTAAGTAACTTCATTTTCTGGTCCATTTCAAATCAATAATGATCCTTTCAGGATTTTGTTCTAACTTTTAACATTGTACAAATAGTTTTTTGTCTAAGCATTTTTCTTCCATTTGGTTGTTCATTTAGGTAACTGAAAATTGGTAGTAATACTTTATTCTGGAATTTTTAGCAGAAGCTGAAAATCTAGAATTCATTTTTAAGGTGCTAGACTACAGCCACTTGAATTCCTACAATCCTGATTCCTGATACTGTGGGTTGAATGTCGTTGAATACAAGTGGCTGCTTCCAGTGCACTTTACAATTTGTTGAACTCATTAGAAGTGTGAAAAAAGTTATGATGATTGTGATTTCTCCTTAAAAGTTTTCACCCTGTACTTCTGATTGGCCATGACAATCTATTGAACCTTTATGGTTTCGATTCAATTATGTGATATCTGCATTCATTAACAAACATTCATTTCCCAAATCAAGTGTATTCGCTCCTTTGAATTCCACAGTGTCTGCAATGAGTGATGATCCAGTTCGTGAATGGATCCTTTCAGAAGGAAAGGCAACACAGATCAGAGGAATCAGTCCAATTGGTGGTGGGTGCATAAATCGGGCAACTCGTTATGACACTGATGCTGGTTCCTTTTTTGTTAAAACAAACAGGTATTTTGATTATGTTTCTCCTGTTAAAACATTAAATAGATGTGATAGATGGCTGCTTAATATGGTATTGTTAAAAGGGGTAGATAGTTGCTTAATATGTTATTGTTAAAAATCTAATCAGGGGTATTGGACCATCAATGTTTGAGGGAGAGGCATTGGGTTTAAACGCTATGTACGAAACAGGGTCAATCCGTGTACCAAAACCATATAAAGTAAGGATGACAGTTTTTTTCTCGTGTCCTAAAACTTTGTAGAAGCTTTCCTCCTCTTCCTCCTGAAAAAAAAGGTTCATAATTGTATCCTAGAGGTTATTGTTTGATGCATTGTGTAGGTTGGATCTCTGCCAACTGGCGGCTCGTATATCATTATGGAATTTATTGAGTTTGGTGCATCTAGAGGCAATCAGGTGAGAGTGATTGTTCGTCTCTTTTACCCATAATTACTATTTCCTTCATATCATTTTCATTGTTAATTTGGTGATAACATTCAGATATTTGACCATTTTCTGCTTTTCAGTCTGCATTAGGAAGGAAGCTTGCTGAAATGCACAAATCGGCAAAATCTGAGAAGGGGTTTGGCTTTCACGTTGACAATACTATTGGCAGGTATCATGCCAGGATCATATCTGAATTCTTCCATTATGAGGATGCATTTCGCAAAACCTACTATTTGGTGAATTGCACATCTGCACAATTGTACTATTTGTTTAAATGGAAGGATCAAGTGTAGCTTTTATACTATTAGGCAAAAAAAAAGTGAAATGAGAAATATTCAATTTAATGTCTAGTAATTGAAGTTGGAGTTTTCTCATCATTTGTATCGCTCCATATATTAAGGTGTAAACAGATCGGACATATCAAGGGCTGAATAATTGTGCATATGTGTAGTACTCCACAGATAAACACATGGATGTCAGATTGGGTTGAATTTTTTGCGGAACACAGATTGGGATACCAGTTGAAGATGGCTCGTGAACAGTATGGAGATCCAACCATTTATGAAAGAGGTTTAAATCACCATTATATTGGAAAAGAAAACTTTGTCTCCATTTATGGAATTTATCCTGTTTGATCATGATAAATGCAATGTGGAAATGTGTACATCCTCCTCCTTCATTCTTAATTTGAAGTTGCTTCAGGCTTCGTTTTGGAATTACAATTTGAACCAGCTTACTGTAGTAGCAGAGAAGGGATTGTTGCTCCTTAAATTCATTGTAACGGGCTAACGGCCAAAAGTAGCTTGCTTTCTTCTTCTCCAGCGCAAACCAGTGCTCCCACTTATCTTTTAATCTGCCTTTGAGTGATTTATAATCATACCTATCTTCCCCTGCTCATTCTGAGATAGATATTGTTTAGTTTAAATTTCTACAACCTAGTATTTTCATTGGGCAATGAGACAACACCGACATACATGGAATGATGGGCAAATATCAAACTCTAAGGAGCTGAATATATGTCAAAACCCACATTTTTGTAATATTCCTTTTTCCTGAAATTTTGAGGCTTGGCAGTTTCTACAACTTGAGATTAAACGGCTACATAAGTAAATAATTTTTAAACAACCCATTGATGTTTACTTGGTTTTTCAATATCTGTCTTTATTTATTTTGTTCTATCGAATTGATCCATTCTTAGGGCAAAGGCTAGCAAGGAACCTGGGACCTTTATTCAAAAATGTTGTGATAGAGCCATGTTTGTTGCATGGAGATTTATGGAGCGGGAACATGACATATGACAAGAATGGTGAACCTGTGATTCTTGACCCTGCATGTTACTGTAAGTCCTAGGTTTCGGTTTCAATATTGTTATAAAAAAATTATTGTTTTTGCTTCATGATTCACTACATATATGAAATATATATCTTTCGAGCACCTGAACATTGCGTTATCTGATGCAAGCATGTTTGGTGCAGTTTATATTACTATGGAAACTTATATAGCTCCTTTTAATGTAACGACCTCTATTATCAGAGCCATTAACATAATCGGTTGTAGCAGTAAAGATCAATACAGTATAAGAGATGAAAGATTAGATAGTTAATGTAAATGACTAGGATCCTGATGAATTACTCCTATAGTATTTAACGACAATAAGACAAGTATATATTGAAATATAGGACACTAATAAGGTAAATATTTGTTTCCTTTTCTACTTTTCAGAGGAAGACCAGTTTGAGATAATTCAACCTTCCCAATTGCCTGAAGTTTGACTTTCAATGGTCAAACTTGGCATTTTGATCAAAGCCATTTAAAGACAACTTCTGAAACTTTAATGATGAAATGGCGAAAATGACAAAATATATGAGAAATACTTGTAACTTTGAAATATCTCAAATTGCATAAAATTTGTCTATAAATGCATTGACCAAAGTCCACAAATACATAAAGTTGACAAGTCTCCATATGGTGTCAGCTTACCTTATGTTGCTCAGACTCTTTTAAAAATGTTGCCGCAACCCCTGAATCTTCCAAAAATGCACTACTTTTGGAGAATCCGACATGCACTTGTCTGAATTTTTAACAAGTTTGAGGGAGGGACAAGATCTTACCTCTATTGGATATTCGTCCTTATACTCGAAAACTAAGTTGCTTGGACTCTCCAAAATTGTTGCTGCAGCCGTGTTAGATCCTTCAAAAATGCACTACTTTTGAAGGATCCAACGCCCGATGACATTTTTAAATTGTCCAAGCAACATAGCTCGCAAACATTCAGTTAGGAATTGGGATTACTGTCTAATGAAAGGTCAACACTTAAAAATGACATTGCCTCTTGAATTGTGCCAAACTTCACATAAATTGGTAGAGTAATCCTTCGGTAGCCTCTTCTATAGTTGGACATTGGGTTTTGGAAGTACTTTAGTTGGACATTGGGTTTGAAAGTACTATTGTTGGACATTGGGTTTGATTTACTTCCAGATGTACATTCTGGTTTATGTGATTCATGTTAATGCCTATTGTAATATGACTTAAATCCCTTTCTCCTCATTATTCCTTGTGCCAATATCATCTGCACATTGCAATTTAGATGGATAAGGAAATATACATAAGTTGAACGATCTCAGTGCAATATTTATGTTCAGGCTGTCAGGTGTTTGATTTTTGGTTTACGAATTAATGGCTCCAGATGCACTAATATTATAAATCTCGTCCTCTGTAGATGGGCATAATGAGGCAGAATTTGGAATGTCATGGTGTGCTGGATTTGGAGGAGATTTTTACAAGGCTTACTTTGAGGTGCTGCAATTAACTACATTTCCGGAATTCACATTTGTTTCATTTAATCTGCAAGGACTTTCTAAAGGGGGGAAAAGAAATCCTTTTTTCCTGTTGTTCCTTAATAGATAACCGGTAATCTCTTATAACAAGTTAAGTATTATTAATTAGCATCACAATTGAATTTTGTGATCCACCACCATATTGGCTTGTTAACCAGGCTGTCAACTAGCCACTGGATGGTGGTCTTTGTCTTGACATTTGCTTCATATTCTTGGTATTTACTCTTATTCGTTTCCGTGTATGTTTGTATGTTCAGGTGATGCCTGAACAACCTGGTTTTGAAGAAAGGAGAGATTTATACATGCTGTATCACTACCTCAATCACTATAACTTGTTTGGATCGGGTTACCGATCTTCTGCAATGTCCATAATTGATGACTATCTACGGATGCTCAATGTCTAGATACTAGTTTTTTTTTTTCCTCATTCACTTCATTTCTTGTACATGTAAAGCTTTTGTCTTTCTCTAGCTGTTGGCCAAGCCGTTTGTATATTTTATAACTCTGGTACACTCCTAAATACAGTTTGATGTTCCTAACAATGCCACAATGTAAAGAG
>JAJOOS010011680.1:0-13593 GCA_029582725.1 Solanum chiquidenum | reverse complement strand
GGCCATGTGAGACTTAGACTTCCGCTGTGTGTTTTAAAGTTATTTTAATGAAGTTTGAATGTGTGGATGTAAATAAGTTTTTTTATTCCGCACTATTTTCATTATTGAATGCAATGAATGACTATGTGGGTTGTATAAGACCCCTTCGGGGTTGAATACGCCATGTTACGACTAGGGGGTGCTCCCGGGTCGTGACAGCAGCAAAGCATGCTGAACTTTAAGAGAAGCTTCTAAAAAACCATGCTAAGGGATATGTTCTACTAATTCTATTTCTTCCATCTCTTGCTTCTAAGTCATCCCCTCTCTTCCTAAATTCCCTTGTCAGTCCTCCTCTTTTTCTATTGAAACTCAGTGGGTATTGCCATGGTTCTCATTCATAATGATGTCTGCAATGCTTCAATGGCTGATCTTTTATTTGTGAATGAAAAATGTCTTGTTTCTACTGACTTGTCTCATTACTTTATGCATTTTTACTCATGCTCAGTATCGCCCAAGTGACCATGAATTTGCTTGAACTATATTTCTGGCAACTTGGTTTACTGCTTTAACCCTTTTTTTATGATGTCAAAAGGGGAAAAATTGTTAGGGTATGAGATCAATGATGACATGGATGACATGGTCATGCCGATAGGGGGAAAAATGCTACTTGAAGAGGACATGGTCATGGAAGTGCTACTTGAAGAGGATATGGTCATGCCGATAGGTAGAAGAAGTTGAAAAAGTTTGTCATCATCAAAAAAGGGGAAAATGCTATTTTGTTGTCGATGTAAAATTTTGATGATTTGACAAACTTCGAGAATGATGCAAAGATGACCAATCCAAGTTACCTGAAGATTCATGCTGATAGGGGGAACTGTTAAAAGGGGGAAGAAGACTTAGGGATCTAACAAGGGACCAGATCCTTGTTATTGGGACTGACGACAAGGCAAATGAATGAATAAAATCAGTGTGAGAAATATTTGTGTGTCATCATCAAAAAGGGGGGAAATGTTATATTCTAGGTGTTTTGATGATCCTTACAAATGCAGGGACCTGGTCCCCGACAACGTTCTCTCCATTAGATGCATAATGGGGTACAACTGTAAAGTTGTCCCATCAATCAGTGGTTGGTGAGGCGCCAGTGTACCGAACCAATTAGAATGGACCAGGGTGTTTGTCCAACGGGTAATAACTCTTTATGGTTGATATTTTCAACATGACAAACACCATGTTAAAGTCATTCACTCAAAGGAGGAATTCAGTCAGCAAGCCTTTTCAAGAACTCACAAAGAAGTTTGCAAGGGATCTGGTCCCTACAAAACTGCGATATGAAAAGGTGACAAGATAGTCCGTCAGAAAAAGCTGCTGGTAGGAAGAACAATACTCTTTCCAAAATACACAAACTCAAGATTTTGGCAAACAACTTGAATTTTCTCTGAAAATTCACAAGCTTGAAAAGAAAGCCATCTTCAAGGAAGAACAATACTCATGCTCAACAAAGGGACCTGATAGAGTGCTGAAGAGCCTTTGTTGAGTTTGATTTTTGTTAGTCTTTGCATCTTGAAACTGGTGAAGTATTCTCCGGCAAACACAACAAAGACCTGATCAAGCTGAAAGCATCAAAGTGTGTCTTAGGAGTTATACTTCCGTGCTAATATTGTAAATTTGTTCCTAGTCTATAAAGGATTCAGATATTTGTTCGATTGTAAAAGTCTAAATCAGTTAAGGCAAACTGATTTAGTGGGCAACATTGTTTGTTGTTTAGTCAAATTCTAAGTCATCTAGGAGCTAGTTGATTTAGTGGGCGGTGTGGTATCCGCTTAGCAAAGTCTAAGTTATCTAGGGGTGATAGCTTAGTGTGCAGTGTTGTATCTGCTTAGGCTCGTTAAGTAATAGAGTTATTACTTAGTTGTGAGATTAATAACTTCTTCTCGCTTTGGTTGTAACTGGGTTTCACTTTTGCTTGAAGAGATTAGTGGAAACAGTTGAAAATCCTGTGTAACAGGTCGTGGTTTTACTCCCTTGAGCAAGGAGGTTTCCACGTAAATTGTTTGTGTTGTGTTCTCCTTATCATTTACTATTTTGCATTGTTCTTATTGTGTCAAGGGACCTGGTCCATTGACTAATAGTGGACGCACATGTTCTATCAAAACTGCTAGAGGAAGGGAAAGGCAAGATTGATTTGTGAGTTTAATCAATCCTTTATAGTTATGGACTACTTATAGGTTAAGAAAAGGCAATTATTGTGTCTTGGAAAATATCACTTGACGATGAAAGTCTCAGAATCAGCATTATACTTGCACGTCCAGTCTGTAAGTTGAGAGAACATACATAAATATGGAAGAAACGAAGTTATTTACAATTAAAACTTGAGCTATATATAAGGAAAGTAAAAATCAGCTCTGCGAATATATATTATCAAAGAAATGTGTTAAGATGTCCACTTAGGAGATCAACTCTCCAATACATTTGAAAACTAATGAGCTACTGAAATCTTCTCACAAAGGAGTCACAGAATTTTTAACATGATTTAATTTATTGGATGTACATTTGTACATATATAACCAGAGAAGATGAAGCATGATTTATCCTTCATTTCATCTTTAATTGCTAAAATTGGTTACTCTTTCGTATGCATTTATCATGTACACAAGAAACATCTCCGACAATAGATTTTGCAGCTGATCTAAGGTCCTCGCATTGTCTTCTCTTTCTAAATAACTTAATTATATCAAAACATAATTAAACCCCGTACGTAAAGCTTAACAAAGGATTAAATATTACTCCTAATATCTAAGTTTGATCAAATTACCAATTCCAATCTCATGGGTAACTTTGAAGTCGAAAACGTGAAATCCCCATAAACATTCCCTTTTTTCTGTCCATGAAACACGGTAGAGATACAAAATACTGGTTCAAGTTGCGCCTGCTTTCTCATACACGAAAATTTCTTAGAACTAAGAAAAGAATTTAAAGAACATAGATATATAGAAGTAAGAAAAGAATTCAAAGGATATATACAAATATTCCGTTAAGAAATACATTTTTTTTTAGAAAAGCTACCAAACTTGATACGGATATTAAAAATGTTCGGTAACATCCATGTCAGAGGAGATAACAGTGATGTATTTTCCCGCTTTCTTCACGTTGAGCAAATTTGACTTTGAGGAGCTGCCTGTGAAATTCAATAGTAAATAAAATTGAAGGAACTCCTAACTTTACATCATTGAACACAGCCCTAATTTACTCGCTAATAGCAAAAGAGAAACTCTAGAGATTCTTACCAAATAGTTAAGTTATTTCGGACATATCATCGAACACCTTTGGTTCATCCATCTTCATAGCTTAAAACCTCTCATAGTAAAGAATGAAAAAACAGAGAAAAGTTTTTTTTAAAAGAAAGACAGAGAGAAGAACCATCTGAACAAAAAATGTCAGAGACCATGAAATACAACACCACCATAAAGTTATGTTTACAAATATATATCTTACTATCGATATCTAGGGCAGCGATCTAAAGCAAAACTTAAGAGATGACCTAATATTATTTTTTTTTCATCATATATAATTTTTTAGTATAAAATTTATTTTTTTAGCTTTTTTAGATGTGACGTCATTAGTTACTATTCTATAATCGATTTGTTTTAATAATTCTTTTTCAATAGAAAAATTACTTGAATGAATATTTTTTAATAAATAATTATTAATTTTAGCGATACTTTTTATTTATTATCATTTATAGCAATATATAACAATACTATGATAAGTCTGCAATATGTATTAAAAGTGAATTATGTATACAATATATATGTATTATAACTGTTTTAAAATATATTATACTTGTTTAGTAAAAAATTGGCACATTATATTAAAATGTGTGATAAATGTATTATTCATAAATAAAACTTATATGTCTTTTTATAAATTGTTCTTTATAATATGTATTAAAGATGTATTATAAATGTATTAAAATTGATCTAGTGAAAAAAAATATGTTGCTATAAATGGTAAATATTTTCTTAATATAATATATTAAAACTTTTAATTAAAAATCTAAATCATCAATACCAGAATAACTATTATGGATTAAAGAAAATTTAAGGTTAAGACAAATTTTTTTAATTCTCATCATCTGGTGATCTCAATTTACCACTAAATAAGATATTATAAAAAATTCATATACCTCAATTGGTTCAAATCTATTTTAAAGTGAAAATATAGTTTGCTACACTATATATTTAACTCATATGTAATTTGTTTAGTAAAAATTATTATAAGTAATTTTTTTCTAAAAAATACAGGCCCCAAAAATATAGAGCCCCAAGCGATAACTTTAGTGACCTAGGGGTTAAGACGACCCTCGTACATCTTTAGGGAAAGGGGCACGCGTGAGTTAGTTGGGTTAGTTCTTAAGTTTGATCCACGTGGAAACCCAATGGACAAGCAGGTGGACTGTGTTAATAGGTCAGCTCAGAAGGAAAATTAAGGGAATACCCTTGGTCGTCACCACTTATATAGAATGAGATAATTAATTTAGGTACATCAAAGTAAAGAAACATAACTGTATAATTATAATTAGTACAAAAGTTACAATGGAATAGAAACACTTATGTTATTTCCCAAAAATAAATAGAAATTATAAGTCGAAATCTTAGAAGAGGTTTGTGAAATTATTCTGGACAAATAAAATTAGTTACATGAATATGATGGCATTAACTTATCAAAAATCCAAAAGAGAGTTGTACACGGCAAACATATGACTATTATTAACATAAATAAAATCATACATTAATTACAAGGGACCCTTAAGCTCATATATTTATATGGCTAATATTGAACAAACTTTATTCTTCATATATTATATATTATATTATATATATATATATACATATATATATAGAGAGAGAGAGAGAGGAGAGAAGCCACAGTCAATATCTATCATCAAAGAGATCATTTTCCCTAATGGAAACCATAGTTAAGCTTTCAATCACTCTTCTTCTTCTTACACTTCTCACCAAAGGTAAATGCTTCTGCCTTTCTGATTTTAATAACAATACTTCATTTTGGTTAAAAATTAGTTAATTTACTTGCATATATAATCATGAATTTCTTTACTTTACATATAAAACTCGGTCTGTAATATAACTCTTTAAAAGGGGTGCTAGTAGTGGTTTTTTTTTTTTTTGTGGTGTAAGGAAATAGAAGAAAACTTTAGTGATTAATAAAAAGATTTATGAGTTTATGAATAAATGATTTTTTTTGGATCTAGAGATTCCAAAATTTCAATATTCATTTGGCTAATAGGATATGTGTCATCATTTGTTTAGACTATTTCTACTTTATATTTTGTTATTTGTTGACTTGGTCTAATTGACCCAAACAAAAATATCAAATCAAGATGAATCGTTTTCCCCAAATAATTTACACTGCAACCAAGGGTGTTGTGATGTAGTGGTTATAAAGTTGTTGAGAATCATTAGGTTTCAAGTTTATATTTCAGCGAAAATAAAAATACTAAGTGATTTTTCTCATCTGTCCTATATTTGATGGACAGAGTCTCCTATACCTAATACCTCTTGTAGGTGGGAGGTCATGACAGATATCACATGAAATTAATTGAGATGCATGAAAGTTAGCCCAGGCACCATAATCATGTAAAAGTAATAATTTTACACAATAATATTTTCATTGATTTTGTCAAGATGGAATATCCTTTTTTTAATGTGGATTTCAAGTTTTCTTTTATTCATGGTAAAAAAATCTTTCATTTGAATGTTCATATTCAGGTTCCTTTGGCCGGCCAATTGTGTCCGTTTAGATAATTAAATACAAAAACAAGTACTTGTAGTCCTCACGCCAAGTCATTAACTGGCATATTGTTTCTTTAAAATACCAAATATTTTGATGCAATTTTTAAACGACTAATAGTTATTTAGGATAGGAAGAAGGTAACATTATAGTGGGACAATTCAATTTCTTTAGACCTGATTTGTATCGTTAAAATTACCATGATTTAATTGGAATTGATTGCATGCCTCTTTCATTCAACACCCAAAACCTAACAATTTTATATATCTTCTTGAGTGAGTAAAGTGTTTCACGGATATGGAGCTCAAACACACAACTTTTGACCTAACAAAACTTTTAGCTTAGATGACACTTGAGATGTATTTTTATAATAATTGAACAGAAGTGAGTTGTATTAACAAAAAATCCCTTTCTATTGAGGGGTAAAAAAGGCAAAATAAGTTGGCCTTTTCCCTTCTCCATTCTAAAGCAAAAAATGATGTCATCATTCTGATCATGACTTGTAAAAAGAAAGAAGAGAAGGAACTCGAGCTTTTTCTTAAATTCAAGCGATCTTTTCATAAGCGATTGCCTCCTATTCAATCAGGGATCGAAGGTGTATTTTATATATTTATATGTATGAAATATATAAATAAGACATGTAAGTTGTTTAACAAAAATAAAAAATGATTTTTTCCTAATGTTTATTTGTGTAGGTGTTTGTAGTTGTGGTTTGAACAATATAACAGTTGGAACAATAAGGAGTGGTGTAGAAATAAAGGGAAAGCCAGAATGGAATGTGGTTGTGGTGAACAATTGTGATTGCCCCATGCAAAAAATGGTATTGTCTTGCAATGATTTTCAGACAACAGAGCCAGTGGATCCAACTATTTTCAAGCCTTTGGGAAACAATGAATGTAGTGTCAACAATGGCAATGTCATACCAGCAAAGAATACTGTCAACTTCTCTTATGCTTGGGATCCTCCTTTTTTCCTTAGGCCAACTTTTGTTACTACTTCCTGTTGAAACTATAAAGCACTATGTATGATGTAGAGGCAAATTTACTATAGTTATTTGAATTTTAATGAGAGGGCTTATACTTCAAATATAATAATATTCGATCGTGGAGAAACCACTAAACCATTAAAAACCACAATATTGAACAGCTACAAGTCAGAATCTAATTATCCTATAAGCATCAGGCGAAACGTGATACAGTTTAATCTGCCGCATCTTATTCTATCAGCAAACAGCAAATCCACCATGGGTTATCTTTCAGTGATGTGCCTTAGAGTCAGCCTTCTTTTCAGACTTGGCCTTTGCCTAGAAAAGAGTAAAGTGGGGCAAAAGTGTCACAATTACTCTGATTTAAAAAGGCAAATCAGCTAGAATTAACTATCATTACAAACATCTCTATTGAAAGAAAATAATATATTGTAACAGTTGCTACAAGGGTAAGTAGCACAATATAACAATGCACTCCTCACAACACACCACTTTTGTGAATTTCTACGTGGAATTAACAACATATTATCCAGTAGAGATTTGGGAACAACCCTCCACTATGAAGGAGGAGGAGGAGATCACCTAACCCAAATAGATCCATCTCATTTAAGGTGACGAGCATTCATGGAAAAATAAATAAAAATCAGAGAGCACCAAGATTGGTATTTGAGTCCAGAGGATGCAGTCTTACAACAGCTTGGAAAAGAGGACAGTACCAAGTTTAAAGAAATCATCCAGACTTGCAAAATCATTATTAAGTCATAGGAGCAAAGTGACATGGATTAGTAAAAGAGAAGACAACTCAAAAAATATTTTTTCTCTATAATCCAGCAGAGGAGTACTTGAAGCAATAATAAGCAGGACCTATGAGGCTATGACACATATGCTTGCACATGAATGGTGTTCAATTATCATCAATTTATCATTATGGGGATTCTATTATTATTTTTATTTTTGATAACCGAGAAACCCTCAAGGACTAGTGGCATAAGGTTCGAAAAACAGTAGTAAACCGGTCTCCTTTATCTACATCTCAACTATGGTGACAAACATTTGTTGGAAAAAAAAAGAAAAGGAAAGAAAGAATCAGAGAGCACCAAGATTAGTTCTTGAAGCAAATAATAAGCAGGACCATGATCTGTATGTTTGGAGAGGAATTGTGTTCAATGATTATCAAATATGGAGCTTTTGTTTATGTATTTTTTGATAACCGAGAAATCCTCAAGGACTAGTGGCACGAGGTTCGAATTAGGTAAAGAAAGGAAATAACTCATTTGCAATTACAATTGTAATAATGGAGTAAATGTTGGGTTGCTAAAGTCTAACACATCTACAAGATGAGTGTCACAGAGATGTGGGTGCTAAGATGGACATGCGGTTATACAAGACTAAACAAGATTAAGAATGACCACATTCACGAGAAGGTTCAAGTAATAAATCGAGGATGAAATGAGAGAAAGTTGTTTGAGATGGTATGATCATGTTACGTTGATTGCCTGATGCCCCGATCCATAGATATGAAACCATGGTAAGTGAAGATGTTACAAGGGACAAGGTAGACCAAAAATCACTTGAAAGGAAGTTGTCTCAAAGGATCTACAATTTCTTGTCCATGCAAAGTCAACAAACAATGGAAGAAAAAGATCTAATAAAAGATATCTTTTTTTTGTTTATTTGATGATAAGGAAAACCTGCAGCCGCTACCCTTTGGATGTGCACAGGGTAAAACCCTCGCTCCTATGCAATAGCTCGCAAACCACACAGGAGAGATAACCCGCACTAGGCAAATCCGGTGCGACGAGCTCCACCTAGAAGGCAAACCCCTTGCTTTCGCTGGCAAGAGGTTTCGAACTTGAGACCTCCAATATGAAAGTCCCAAGCCCAAGCCACCGTGAAGGGTTCTAATAAAAGATACCTATTAAAATATGATTTAGTTGAGTTATATCTTTTATTTTACGTCCTATTTTTTCTAGGAGACTAGGAGTTGCTTAGCCTTTCAGAGATTTAGCACCTATAAGTTGAGAATATATTTTAGCCAAGTTAGCACTTCCATTTTATATCCTATCTTTTTGGGAGTTGTTTAACCTTTCAGAGATTTATACATCAATAGTAATTACAACAAACATCTCATATGTACTTCTATTTTTACTATTGTTCCTTTTTTTAAAAGAAAACTATTTTTATTGTTATTTCTATTTTATATAATAATGGCCTTACATGTGTTTAAATAATGGTGAGTGAAGATTTATATACCTAACCCAACTTGTTCGAGACTGAGGTATTGTTCTTATTGCGCAATTACAATTTTAAGATATTAAGATCTTGGATTGTATTCATCGAAATTGTGTTTTGGCTAAGTTAGGCATGCCAAACACAAAGAGATGTGTATTGTTAAAAATACAGAAAGAGAAGACAAGAGAGTAGAGATTACTCTACTGAGGAAATGGATGATGAAGCGCAGATGACTGCTTCCACTAATCTTGTGTCTGAAAATCTAGAGATCTGATGCTTCAAAACAAGATTGGGGAAAGAAGTGGCTTCCAATGAATATTTTTCTCAGTAATACCAACATTTACTTAAGCAGCCATGTGAGTAGTGTTTCTCTAGTTGTTGTCTTGCTGAACTCAGTTAAAGTTTGACAACTTTGGTCACGAGCCTAGCAAATCGAAGGATTATTTGGATCATTTTTACTGATCAACTATGTGAGACTTGAGGCGTAAGTTGGAGGATCATTTTGGCTAATATCTTCGCAGCAAAGTCAAAGTAGAAAGACTAGCATCAGTCCTCAAGTTCATATTTATCCCATCAAGTTCTATAGAAAAACATTCAGTTTCTACATTCCGATATGTCATTTCACTTTAGAAAGTTAATCTTATCTTATTAGTCACCTCATGAACAATAATACCTAGCAATTGATCCACTCATCTACTTAGGAATTATTTCAACAGGGCTTGTAATCATATCTGGAACAGAAAACATAACATCATATCCAATAAAGAAAAGAAAACAGTGCAGGATAATACTTCTAGAATAATCAATTAGCCAACTATGCCTCACTTCCAGACTGGTTGGGTTGGCAATATGAATCTTATATATCTGCTCTGCTCCGTTCATTAGCCCATTTAATTTCATAAGAAACTCTGAAATGCCAGGTTGCAATTCAAAGTCTATCAATCAACCAACATTGCAAATCCTAAACTGTCTAGGTTGGCTATTTGAACCAACTATGTCTGTTCTGCATTACACACATGCTCATTTCATTTTACATGAGGCACTAAATGTCTGCTCCGCGAAACTCAAAGTGAATCATAAGATTTAAGGAACTTCAAGTAAATGATCTGATGAACAAAACCCCGTGCAAAATCTGTATTCGGTTAACCAGCTATGCTTCAATCTCAGAATAGTCTACACAAATCATCTATATCAATCTCGCTTTATTCAGTCCCATTTCATTTCAGTACCCTAAGTAATCACTTATCAAAAATAAAAAATTCAAAAGGGGAGGAAAATACCCTGAGATACTTGAGCTTAACGCTTCCATAAGCGAGTCCAAACGTAAATGCTGATGCGCGCGCCACCTGCCGCCAACAACCACAACCAAAATAGTTTAAGATCAAAAATTCATTTTAATAAAGGAGAATTTTATTCAGATGTACAGTGAGGTAGTCGTAAACGGATCAAAGTGTAGAAGACAAAAGATTACCAGAGCAAGAGTGCTGGTTCCTGAGTATAGTGCTGGAAGAGGCGCCATTGTCGACTGCAAATTGAGGAAAATTGGGATCTGAGAAAGAAGCTTCTAGATCTCCTTTACTAAGCCCTAGAATTCACAAACCCTGAGCTTGTGAGTATCAGTTTTGTGATGACGAGAGAGCTGCAATCGAATGTGCCCACACGCTTATTAGGAACCTGAATGGGTCGTTTGGTGCCTAGATTGTCTTTCAACTAACCCATTTGACGTGATGGATAAGAAAAAATAATTCGATTAAATTTTCAATATCCCTAATTTTTTGTTTGATCGCAAAACGTGCGATAGTTATTTTTATTAGTGGGTGGAATATTAATATTAAGATAATAAAAATGTAAGATAACAAGAATTATCATTTCAGACCCTCTTTTATGCATCATTTTAACATACGTGTATATTCAAATAATTTTTAGTATCATTTATAATGATATTCATAACTTTTATTATGCGTTATTTTTATGATTATATTTTTTTTTTCATTAAAAAAATATGTTATATAAATATATTTTTTGTTTATGAGTATATTATAGGTTGAATTTATTTAACTAATTCTTATGTTTATTTATATTTTGATTTCTCAATGTTCACTTCACTATTGAATCACATATTTTAAACTAAATAGTCTTATCATCACTTGAAAATTTGTATTTTTTATATCAATTAAAATGAAGATAATCTTGATGTTTTATAATATATGAGTGATATGTGCTTAAATAAAGTGACATCAACAATAAAATCTTTTTCACTCTAGCAAACCTAAGATTAAAATTTTATTTTAAAGCTAAATAAGATAGATGTTTTATATTTAAAAACATACGGCATAATTATGAGAATGCACACACAAAAATATTTAAGTTAAATAAGATGAGAATTTTATTTTTAAGAGTGATTAACTAAAGCTTGTAAAGAAAGTATAAAAAAAACTAAATAAAAGGGAGGGTATTTTTGTAAACATATAACTTATTCTTAGAAATCACGTCATGCATGTTATTTGAATATGACTAACCAAACAACCTATAAATATAATTTTAACATAACTAATCTCATCATAACTTATATCAGCATAATTTATTCCATCTCTTCAAACTAAACAACCCCTAAGTTTAGCACTAACTTTATCTTTTTTGCTTATTTATTTTGAAATAAGTTATTGCATAATTAGTATCGGGAAATTATCTTGCCAAATAATGGAATAATGGCATCAAAAATAACAATTTCTAACTAACTAAATAAAAAATAATCAAAATATCAGTGTAATCTCACAAATAAAATTTCACCACCAAATTCAATGTAATATCATAAGTGCAATTAATTTGGAGAGGATAAAGTAAACGCAGATATTACCCCCACCTCGAAAAAATAGAGAGTTTCTTTTTAATAAACCTCCGACTTATGATAAACATATCCAAGCAGTTAGGAAAATGAAATGCATGAACGAGAGTAGTAGCAATAACGAAATAATCTGAAACGAAGAGAAATATATTATGTACAAAAAAAAGAACAATAAGACAACAAAATAATGTAATAATCAAAATACGCACACACCAACCACAGGTGATAATTGAAACTAAATAACAAGGACTACGGGGATAGTGCTAATACCGCGAATAAGAAAGAATGTCCAAATAGGAGCATCAAGTCTATCCCATAAGAAAACGAGAGAATGTTCAACTACCAACTAATCTTCTACTCTAAATTGCGACATCTGAACCCTAGCTCCTATCCAATGTCATGTCCATGGTAAGCTCAAGATGTATCATGTTTTTTTAATCACCTTAACCAATACTTCTTTGGTTTACCTTTACCTCTCATGATATCCGTTATTGTCAACCTCTTGCACTTCCTCGTAGGGGTATCTACATTTCTCCTCTCCACATGCCTAAACCATCTCATTCTTAGTTTGCTCAATTTGTACACCACGAAAACCACTCAAATCTTGTCGCGAACATCTTCATTTCTAATTTTATCTCTCCTAGATTGCACACACATCCACCTAAATATCCTTATCTCTGCAATTACAAGCCAATATTTAAATAAATAATGCAAATGTATGATGTTTTAAATTATTCATAAAAAATAAATTCATTATATATATATCAATTTTTATTTACTAAAATCAATTTCAAGTCAAATAGTATCAATTCTAAAAAATTTAGAATCAAACCTTAAGAATATTGATTAATTTAATTGATTAGGTTCAGTTTCAATTTGAAATAATTTTTTTAATCAAATCATGAACAGTACCCTTACTAATATGATCCAATTTAATAGTCAAAACAAAAATCAAGCTTATTGGAACACTACTTTTATTTTAAAAAGAAAAAAAAAGTTGAATCTTTTTTTTTCCTTGAACAGTACCTTTACTAATAGGATACGATAAATATCCAATTTAATAGTCAAAACAAAAATCAAACTTATCGGAACACTACTTTTATTTTAAAAAGAATGAAAAAAGTTGAATCTATTTTTTTTCTGAAGTTTTTATTTAAATGAGTCACACAACATAAATTAAAATAGTAATTGAGATTTAATTAACATTGCAAAACGACAGCATAAAAAGAAGAAAAAAATGTCAGAAGTGGGATTTGAATCAAAACAAAAATCAAACTTATCGGAACACTACTTTTATTTTAAAAAGAATGAAAAAAGTTGAATCTATTTTTTTTCTGAAGTTTTTATTTAAATGAGTCACACAACATAAATTAAAATAGTAATTGAGATTTAATTAACATTGCAAAACGACAGCATAAAAAGAAGAAAAAAATGTCAGAAGTGGGATTTGAATCAAAACAAAAATCAAACTTATCGGAACACTACTTTTATTTTAAAAAGAATGAAAAAAGTTGAATCTATTTTTTTTCTGAAGTTTTTATTTAAATGAGTCACACAACATAAATTAAAATAGTAATTGAGATTTAATTAACATTGCAAAACGACAGCATAAAAAGAAGAAAAAAATGTCAGAAGTGGGATTTGAATCAAAACAAAAATCAAACTTATCGGAACACTACTTTTATTTTAAAAAGAATGAAAAAAGTTGAATCTATTTTTTTTCTGAAGTTTTTATTTAAATGAG
>JAJOOS010011679.1:0-16243 GCA_029582725.1 Solanum chiquidenum | reverse complement strand
AAAGAGCAGTCCTTTGGTGGAGAATAACCCCAAGAGTGCGAGTACATCTCCTCTATTTGCTTGTGATGATGAAAAGAACGTGACAGTGAAGCTAAGTGATGTTTTTGGAGGAAAGACCTGTCCTTTGGCAGAGAATAACGCCAAGAGAGGAAGTACATCTCTATTTGCTTGTGATGATGAAAAGAACGCTATGGCGCAGCTAGGTGAACCACTGGATATTAAACCCAAGGATTCAAGCAATTGTGCCAGGAAGATGACTGGTTTAACTTCTCTGATTGAAGACCACACCTAACATTTTGGCCTATTTCCTAACCTTTTTGTCTATTGTTGTTTGCTTTTTATATGTTTCGAGCTGAAAACCCCCGTGTGTTTTAGTATTTGGGGCCTTATTTGACACTACGGACCAACTGCCTACTGGTTTGTCTCGGCGGTCTCCCTTCGCATTTTATAGTAAGGGTCTATGAGTCCATGTCCACTAATACAAACTTACATAGTATCAAGAGACTAGTAAAGGAGAACTGGTAATTGTGTTGTCAGTTCAGTTCTTGGATATTTTTCAACCAAGTGTTTTGCATAAGTGTTCTTCGCTTGTTAGCTTGTAGTATGTTTACTGATATAATGACAATAAAGCTTCTGTTTATGTACCTTCTCATACATTGTGAGTCCTTATTTTCTGTTTGTTTGATGTTGAAAGTTCATCGTGCTTGCTCTCTTCTTTATTCATTCAGGTATGGGAGAAACCAAAAATAATGTTGGATACTTTTAAGTACTTTCTTATCGTCCACTAGTGTATGTGGCGACTAGTGAGAAAGACCCAAAAGCAACATCTAGACATGAAATTCTAGTAGGTGCAGGGGAATATAATTATTACTACTGGCTTAAAGTCTGATGCGTTGCGTAGAATGGAGGTGCAACTTTACTCCATACTGAGCTATTTTATCAACACTTTTGGTGAAATTTTACCTTCCCTTTTTGTCTCACAGCCTAATGCGTGCGTTAGCCGTTAGGTAAAATTTCACTACTCTTGGTGTAATTTTTCCACTTTACTCTTTTATCTTATCATAGTAATGACTTAGACGGGTAATCTTTGACATGTTAGGATATCTCTCTATGTAAAACAATTTGATTTTTACAAGTGTATGTATAAGATATAAATCTTGACTATATTAGTTTGGTGTGACGTGTTAAATAAGCTATTTGAGTTGAGGCACCCAAGTTGTGGCTAAGTGGTCTATGAGATAGTTGAGAACTCTGAGGTTTCAAGTTTAAAATTGCAGTTGAGACAAAAATCACCAAGTGATTCCTCCATTTGTCCTAACTTTGATGGATAGAATTACCTGGTACTTGTTACTGGTGGGAGGTTAAGGTTTGCGAAAGTTAGCTCGGATACCATGGTCATTAAAAAAAAGAAGCTATTTGAGTTGAGTGAAGTGCAGTTCAAATATCATCAAGGAGTGTTCCTTATTTCTTTTGTATTGGGCTAAATTTCTTCAAAACATTAATCTTGTTTGAGAGGATTTAAGGCTAATGAACTTCAACTTTAATCACTTCCATTTTTACGATTTGATAGGAGTAAGGCCCCGAAATAAAATGCTTTTGATTAAACAAAAAATGGATATTGAAGTTAAGATATTTGATTACAACTAAAAGTGTTTAGTTAGCGTTTGATCATAAATTTTAGGACTGACCTTGAAATTTGAGCAGAATATTTTCAAGTTTTCAAAAATTGACTCTAGTCAGTTTTTGGGATTTTTACTCATAAAACTTTAATTTTTTTTCAAACACAATTTTAAATTTTAAAAAATATTAACTTTAAAAAACTGAAATTTTCAAGTCTCATGTTATTGTCAAACAAGAGCATAGTGTGTCGTAAAGTCATACTAGCATTTTGGACTAACAACTCAAACCATAATCAATTGTCGTACTACTCATTTTTCATCATAGAAATAAAAGCTAATAATGGTACTCTCTCTAATTTAATATATAAATGAATTATTGGAATGTGACATATTCTTTAATCAAAGAGTAATTTGTGATGTTATGCCTTTGATTCTTTTCAATTTTTTCTTAGAAATAGAGAATTTCATTATTCCAAAATGTAAAACTAATTGAAAATCCCATTAAAAAGAGTTTGATTCTGAAAAAATATATATCCTAATACATTCAAAAAAATTGAAAAAATTATTCATTTTAGATCAACAATTCATTTATATTAAATTAGAGAGTGTCATTTATCCTTTTGGTGACTAAAATCTCTTATCGATCCATTAGTCGTGGTGCTTTAGGCACTAAAAGAAATTTCATTTAACAAATGGATTGGGTGCCGTATAATTATAATATTGAGGTAATAATGAATTAAATCACTTCATTCTAGATCTAGAACGTGTCACTTTTAATGTATAAATATAAATATAAAAATTATATAGTATAGTTTATACGTTTAAAGGGATGATCTTATACTCGATGGTTTAATTCTTTTGTAATTTGCAGAGAATATAATGATTACTCCTGGATAAAAAAAAAAACTGCTGACATAAGGAATTAATTATTTGATGAATTTCCGTGTTCTTTTTGTCGTGACCTGTTATTTTATTATTAAATTTAATAATAAAGTTATTCTGCAACTTATTCAGGAAATTGTTGTCTTGGGCAAAGTATTTTTTATTTTATTTGATTAAATTATGTTACTTTTGGTTTGCTATGGAGAAGTTCTTAATTTTCTTTTGACTTGACATATTAATTAACTTCTTAAATTTGTTAAAAAAATTTATTTTATTTAATTTTTAAACAAACAGTTTGAGTTTGTTTGATACAAAGAAAGTATTTTTTTTTTTTTTTTATGTTAGATTGAACAAAACTTTTGATAAACACTTTCTATAGAAAAATAAGTTGATTAAAAAATTATGAAAAACAATTTCTTTAATAAAAATAGAAAAAATAAGTTTTATAAGTGACGCTTTATGATTCTAACTCTTACCTATCACACCACCTAGAGCCCCACTCCCCACCTCCTCCACCCATATAGTGATTTTGAGAAAAATAAATCACAATACTATTCAAATTCTAAAAGCAACCAAATTTTTGTTAGAGGTCATCAGGTATGAATTAAGGATAATAATTTTTGATAAAATATATAAGTATTTTCTCCTACATTTAGTTAGAGGTATTAATTAATTTTAGAATTATTTATCCTATGTATATTTTTATGAACATTTCAATCCTCTTGAGAACCTAACTCTACAAATGGCAAGCTGAATTGTGAGGTATTTTCTACACCATCTTTTTTTATTTTTTCCAATTTTGATTTAGAAGAAGATGGTAACTTAGGTGAGCAATAACAGTTATTTGAGTGTGACTCTTCACAAAAATAGTGTGTATATACTAATTAAAGATGTCATTAGTTTTGTTAAACACTCAATGATGTATTTTATGGTCAATAAAAAATATGAGTTTTAAAATTCAATAAATGTAATATTAAGTGGTTTCTTCTATGCATTAGTAGATAAAGTTACTCAATATCGATATTGATGAAAAATATTTAATAATATATAATTAGTAAAAGATAACAAATACCGATAAATACCATCATTATTTAATAGGATTATCTTATCAGCTCTAGTTGATGCTTCAAATCGAGAACAAATTATTTCCTCTGTCCAACAATAGTTGTTATTTACTCCCTCTGTTCCTAATTATTTGTCCACTTTTCCTTTTATAGTTGTCCCTAATTATTTGTCCATTTTGACAAATCAAGAAAGGATAGTTTTCTTTTACCTATTATACCCTCAATTAAATGACTAATTACTTTGAAAAATGCAGAACTTTTCATCCACTTCATAATTAATAGGGATAAAATAGTAAACTCACTATATCATTAATTGATTTCTTAATAGGTGTGCCAATTCAAAAGTGGACAAGTATTGACTTGGCACACCCCTTAATAAGAAACTATAAATAGAAGGGTAATTTCACTATATTACTCTTTGAATATAATAAATACAATGTATTGAAAGATGTAATAAGAAAATGACTATAATTAATGAAAAGGGTAAATTAGAAACTAAGTGTAAAATTATACATTGATTTCATAAAGTGAAAAAAAATATTATTGAACATTCTAAAATATTATAATGGACAATTATTATTGGACGAGGGAATATTCATTAGTTAACAAAAATATTAAGATCCATCCCTAATTTTTTATGTCGATTTTGTAATTGTTGACAATTACATCCCAAGTAATGAAATTCTCCACTATTTTATTTCCAAGAAAAGGAAGTAAAACAAAATAGGGCAGTAGTCCTAAGCAATATATATTATCAGCGATTTAATTTGTTTTACAATTTTTAAAAATCTCTTTCTTTTTTCTTTTCTTAAACTGCCCTAGTCTTAGGTCGGTGAAAAAAGGTCCACTAGGTTACTATGCTTGCTTTTATACCATTAAAATAAATATGTTTCAGTGAATATAATCGTTTTTTAAAAAAAATTAAATATATTGAATTCGATACTTGTGTATGAAAAATTCATTCATAAGATATAAAGAACGCTTCTTATCGAATGAGACCATACACGACAGAAATTTAAATTAGTCAAACTTTAATATAAATACCAGACATTAAGTATGATTAAAAAATAATTTACTTTTTTGTTTGTTTCTACTACATGACATGTGATTGTCTTTATTCGAGTTTACTTCAACCACCTAGGAAAGCAAGGGTTGCTTTCATTATTTTTCTTTAACGTGTTTATTACTACTTTACTTGCTTTTGACATTTGATTTGTTAGTGACTAAAGTAGGTGAGAAAATACAAATGGTCTTAAAAGTATATCAATTAACAAAACTTTAATCCTGTTATACCATAGTCCATAAACTATTAACAATCCCAATTGTTAATTCATTATTTAATTAAGGACCTTCTTTTGATAAAAGGTAATATTTATTTATATCTATTTATCTATCTATCTACATTAAAGAAAATTAGAGTATTATTTAAACACGAAAATAGCAAATGATTAACATATCAAGTTTTCAAGTATTAATCCTCTAAATTTAGAGTGGTATACAGTTAGCTACAATTTTCTGATCAACTTTATTACGTTATATATTTTGTTAACAAGTTTTATTTTTTTCCGTTTGGTGTTCGGTACCGCTAGAAAGTCCCACATTAGGAGTAAAGCGCTCCCTAACAAAGGTGACTCCGTACTCAAGAGGACTTGAATCCGATGGGTGAAGGAATACTTATCACTCCACCACAACCCTTTGTTGGATTTTGGTTATTAACAAGTTGTTTATATATAAATATACACACAAACACATTAATTTTTGTCTAAACAAGATTTTCTGAACACGCTACATTGTGAATGCTATTTTGTAATGCTTGAAGGAACATTAATCTTCAATTTTATAAAAAATAAAAAAGAATAGTTTCTTTTTTATAAATAAATAGAACTAGGAAACTAATAAGATAAAGAAAAACAAGACAATTCAACAATTTTTTTAGTAGTATCTAAGAGTAGCAATGGACCATAGAACGATCTTCTCTTGTTGCCTCTATTTTTTCCTCTTCTAATTTAATTTTGGTGGGAATGTGCCATCTCTAGGTTCACTTAGTCAAAAGTTTCAAATAATTGAAAGATTTTGATTCCCACATGTTAAAATTCACTTTCCTTAATTTTAACTTTTTATTTAGTAGTTTAGATTTTTAAGGAAAATAAACATATTTGTATTAGACTTAATACCTATGAGGAATATTTAACTTGACTTTATTTTATATTTATGTCCTACAACTTTAGGTGTACACAAATAGACATTTAAACTTATTTAAAGTTGAACAAGTAGACAAATGAATTCTATGTGGCATAATACAAGTAGGACACCATGTAGAACACATGATGACATGTAGGACGCGTATTTATTCGTTTAATTTTTTGTAACTTTAAGTATCTACTTGTACATATTCAAAATTGGAGAGCATAAATGTGAACTGAAGTCAAGTTAACTTTAAATATCTACTTGTACATATTCAAAATTAAAGAGCATAAATATGAACGGAAGTCAAGTTAATTATGCATGCCTTTGTATTATCTTATTACTTATAAATAGTTATGTATTCTTGTATTTTTAATTCAATGCAAGAATTAATTACTTTCTCTTTATGAGATAACTTATATACTACTAATAATGAACAATAGCAAGTTATTATTTTATTTATTGCATTTTAAGAAATATGTTATGTCAAACATATAATTATTAAACTAAAATTGTTGGGTACTCAAAGAAGAGAACCCCTCCAAAAATTGGCGTATGCCACTAATTGCAGCGCGCACACGGTATTCTTTAGTAAAAGGCGAAAGAATAGTTCGCTTTGTGCTCACTGCGTGGCTGCGTGAGATTTGAAAAAGATCTGTGCTGCCTTTTAATATAGCGATAATGTTTGTATTTACTCATTGTTCAACGATGTGGTACTTACCACTCTTTTTCTTATTTTTTCTTCAGCTTCTTCACTAGTCCTTCAATATATATAGGCTATAGCCATAATATATATAAACATGACTCTTAATTTGGTTTCAGCGAATAATTATGTCTTCCAACTTTGAGTGTGCACAAGGAGACACTTAAACTTGTATAAAATTAAACAAGTAGACACACGTATCCTACATGACATAATATATGTAGGACAACACGTAGGACGAATGTGTGCATTTGTTCAATTTTATACATGTTTAAGTGTCTACTTGTGCACATCCAAAGTTAAAGGAACTAGTTGCTAGCTGACGTTAAGTTAAGGGTCATGTTTATGTATTATGTATATATATTGAGATGTTTTTCACAAAGAAACGACTTAAGTTGTCATGTATAATTTTCGTCTGATTAATTTACCATTTGATTTTGCTTCAGTTTTCTAGTGATTCTCAAGAATAATATATGCTCACAACCTGATCGATGAACAATTAATCCAAGCAACTTTGGGCGAATCAAATCTTAATGCAATAATTAATTTGACCCGTTCAAATTTGACCCAATCCTTATTGGGAAAGGACACATATTTTAGAAAACAAGTACATTATATTGTTGAATTCAATCAATGATATGAAAACAAATGTGTCAGTTAGAATTTTAGGGTGAAAATATAATGCTACTGTAAATACACTAGTATAATGTTCCATTAATTTTTTTTTCTTTGCACTACCTAAAGATTAGCATCACTTCTGTATAATATAAAGTTATTACAGTTAAGGAGGCGTAACACACATAAATTCATCCTTAAGCAAACTAATTAGCCAGAAACAAAAGAACAAAATGTAGGAAACTCAACAAAAAGGGATTGACTTAAATATGAATAGGAAATGAAAAAAAATATTACAAAATGGACACTGTAGACATGTCAAAAAAGTTATTGAGTTTGGTCCATACAAAATTTTGAATTAAAGTTTTAAAAAAATTACAGTCCAACACTTTTGGGCCATCTTGTTTACAAAACATTTGGACAATATATTGATAGCATACACTTTATAATTTATACTAATATACATATATTATGCATATAATGTATATAAGTATACATAACATATACGCACCATATACTATCGAATGTATATATAGTGTATACTTTGGCTATGTTTGACAAATTAGATGACTGAATAGTATATATTAATAGCTATTCTTAAATTTTGAATTATTTGGGTTGGATAATTAATTTGAATTTTACTAACTATAGTAATCCATTTTATCATTTTCAAGCCCAAATATTGTTTCATTTTGAGGTCCAAATCCATGCCGTGTGTCAAGTGACATGACATCTCAGTAAAATTTAAGACCAATAAGATTATGTTATGCGTTCAAATGATGCGGTAATCCCAACCAAATTCAAGTATCAGAATATTTTTTATTAAGTGCTTAAAATGACATGTCTTGACCAATCAAAAAAATCTTATCACATATATTTGTGATAATCTTGATGACTTATATGATACAATTAAAATGAGACAAGAATATCAATTTACACTTGGACTGCCTACAACTATAAATATGGAGATTAAATAACTTTCCGAGGACATTCAACAAGTATTGGATAAAGCATCAATATTGACTAAAAAGTTCTTCAAATGGGTGATCAACAAAATTCCGCTTAGAGATCAACATGGAAAAACAAAACACTTTTCAACATTCATGGAGATCAAACACACTATATTTTTACGAGGTTCAAAGTATCCTACAATTCGAGAAATACACAATTGGAAGTCTTCTAATCACTCTGAGAAGTTTTAAAAAAAACAATCAAGAGAACAATATAATTGTACTTGATAAAACTCATCAAATTACCCTGAAAGTCCTCTAATCACTCTGAGAAGTTTAAAAAAAAACAATCAAGAGAACAACATAATTGTACTTGATAAAACTCATCAAATTACCATTTTTTTATTTTTTATTGCAGGTAATATTTCAGTACTCAAAAATTTGTTGCTAACAAACACCTGCCAAATGTTTATTCCCAAGTTTACCCTTTATCATAACTATTTAAATTGTTTTAACTAACATTACATAAAAACATATGGTGTGTATTAGTGTAGAACTCTTTGAGCCTAAAGTCATCTAACTTTAAATTTTGTTTTTATTAAACTCAAAAAATTTCTACCCAGTCCTAAAATCAGTCTTAGACGCAAAGTTTTTTTAATCAATGATTTCTAAAAGTATTAACTTTTAACGTACTCGAATCAAATAATTTTTTCTTACTTCATAATAATCAAAGGTGAGTCGATGATCAACGCTTGTATTGTTCTTGCTCATTTTCCACTCTGTTTAATCTTTTTTCATAGATTATTTTCTCATAACGATGGTGTTTGAATTATTTTACATGACTTTTGATTAAGTACATGTTATTTTTCATCACCATAGATGTCGATTAATTATATCCATCAAAACTCAATCAGATAAAAAAAATCAATTGAGCATGCATTTTCCCACTCTTTTATGCCAATTTGATCTTTCTTAATTTAATGCAACTATATACCCAAAAAAAAACAGTTTTCTGTTTTCTGTTTTTTTGTTCTTACTTAGTCAAACAAGTATATCTATTAGCAAATCTTATCACCTAATAATTGGCCCCCTTCCATATTTTCCATTACAATTCCCAAGCCATAGGGTGCATAATAAACAATGAGAAAGAGGCAAATCAACACTTGTGGAGCAAGCAATTTGTCAACAAGTTTTGTTTTATTAATGCATAAGTGACTATCTATCCCAACTAATTTGCTTATTAATGTAATATTTGCATTTCTATAACATTTTGTTAGTCGTTGACTCACAAAATTGAACAGATTGAAGCTAGAAAACACCTTTACATCAAAAGCAAAGTTCCAAGCAACTACACAACACTTAAGAAACATTATAAAGAATTGACTTCATTGTCTATGGGTCATTTTTTATATAGGAGAGTCTAGAGGATAGAAGTGTTGTTTATTGGCCGAATACATCGACAATCCCTTAAGTTTGACGGTAAATTACATTTAGACCCTTGAGCTATGATTTGTTCTAATTAAGTACCTGAATTCATGATAAAGTGTTCATGTTAGAAACTTCCAACTTAAATTTGAAATAGATTCAATGTGTGTTCGCAAACATCTATTATGTAGATAAGTAAATGAAATAAAATATGCACATCAACATCAATTGGAACGTGTCAAAGATTTAACAACTTATTCATGAGACAAATACGTATAATTAAAGGAGGTGACATATTTTAAGCGATTAGCTTGTCTATATAATAGACATTGGGGAATACACACATAAACTTTTCCAAAATTCGAGTCAGAAGTGTCCAATAAGAACATTTTATCATATGTTCAGGTACTCAATCAAAACAGACCATATAAACCGACAAGTTTAAGGGGTATTGATGTACTCAAACTAGTTTTTTTCAATTCACTTTATATATAGTGAATGATCATAACTCCCAAAAATCAGCAATCTTTGAACTCAAATGGATTACTTCAAATCATTAGCTCAAGAGTTATTCTCCACAAACTTTGAAACACCTCCATCTTCAATCCAATTCATTGATGCTGCACTTTCTTGTACAAGTCCACATTTTGCACCATCTTACACAGATCCTAACCAAAAACGTATAATTCGAAGGCATCTCGTCTCTTTTCTTCAAGATTATCTCTCTTTCAAACCTTCCATCGATGCATTCATGCATGACGATGGCACTAGTGTCAACTTACTCAACGCGAACGGAGAGTTGCAACTCTCTTCCTCCACCCCTTCAATCCCTCTTACCATTTGGTTACATGAAAGTTACCCTTTTATAGCCCCTATTGTACTCATGTCAACAAATACTACTTATCCAATTTATGACAACCATCCTTTTGTTGACTCTTCATCAGGTGCTATTTCAACATTTTACTTAGTAAATTGGAAGTACCCTGGCTGCAACCTCTCTGACCTTGTACACAATCTTGTCAAGATCTTTTCACATAACCATCCTTTCTACTATTCGCCTTCAACTGACGATTTCTTTCACCCTTCTTTAGCTTCTAGGAGGGAGGCTGTTGACCGTCTCTCGTGCACACTTCATTATGACATGAAAGAATTACTCTACAAGACTAATGAAGAAGTTGAGGAGCTTTCAAGCCTTAAGGACCATATGGTTAGAAGGGTGATTGTTGCTGAGTTTTCGGTTGATGAGAGTGAAAATGAAATGATTGAATTGAAGGAAAGGGTGAAAATCTTGACAGATGAAGCGGATAAACTGTCGAGTTGGCTAAGAGATAAGGATCAAGATTTAGGTCCAGAATATAAAATTGAGGATGAATTTGAAGCGATTGACGAGAATTCAAAGGTACTACTTGATAGCATAGCAGCAGATAAGGCAACAGAGGATTTGATGTACTCATTAGATAAGGCAGTTGAGCAAGGTGTAATGCCTTTTGGTACATATATAAAACAAGTGAGACTTTTGGCCAAAGAGCAATACTTTGGTAGAGCTAAGCTTGAAAAAATGGGAATATCTCTCGAATGGCTTCATTGATTGAATTCCTTCAAGGCTATATGCAGAGGCGAAGCCAGAATTTGAAGTTTATGAATTCATGATTCTAATTCTTTCAAGTTACTAAGTTCTGAGTTAATAATTCGTACATATTCAATGAATTTCTTGTTACAAATTTAGAATTTGAACCAAAGTTACACTGGCTTTGCCCCTGACTATATGTATAGAAAGCCAAAGTTGAATCAATGGTTTTACCTCAAACTTTGTTATTTGACTTATCCAAGTTAATGAAATGCATTATGTTTCTCTAATATCCTTCCTGATTCATAATCTTTTATCCTCTGTAGCTTGACTACATAAACTCTTCAGATTTCGTAATCTTGAATATTCAGAAAGAGTCTAGCAGGGGCGGAGCTATTGCAACGAAGGGGCTTCAGTTGAACCTCCTTTGTTGGAAAATTATACTATTTGAACAGGATAAGAACAACCGTTTTGTATATAATTTTAAAGAAAGCTTTTAGTGAAGTGACATAGATGGTTAAAAATTACTATAAATGGAAAATTTGCTTAGAAGAAGAAAAATAAAACAGAGGAATAGGGAAAACAAAATGAGCATGGTTTATCCTATTAGGAAGCAACGAATAGGTCCGGCGGGACTACTTCAATCCTACTAACATCCACGGGGAACTCATGAATTTCATCGCGCCATGGATTCATCTCATCGCGATTAACAGATCGAATTGCCTTCCAAATCACACTGTTACACTTGAAACCTGACCCAAATGCTATTTGCCACAATGCATCTCCTTTTTTCACCCTACCTTTTGCCTCAGCATAAGCTACTTCATACCATATCGAACTACTTGAAGTGTTGCCAATTCTGTACAATGTCATTCTAGAAGCTTCCATTTGTTCATCGCTGAATCCTAACTTCTTCTGCAAGTCATCCAACACCGGCTTCCCACCGACATGTGGGAAGAAATGATCAATGGATTTTGAGAAATTAGGACTATAAGCCTCTACCTTGCTTTTTTTGCTAATAAGATTTACCAAGTAACGAATTTTTTCAGATAGAGGAAGGACTAAAGGAGCTACAGTGGATATGTTTAATCGAATAGTTTTCATAGCTGCGTACAATAGATCTTTGTTGATTGTGACACCTCGATGTCCTTCCACGTCTTCTTCCATGAAAATACAGTTGTATGAGCGATCATCGTCCGATGTTTGAGATCGGACGGTGTGGATGAGCTCATACTTTGATGTATTCACATCACACGGTTTGTTGGAGAGAAGAAGAGCTACTGCACCCACACGGAATATGCAATTAGCCAACAATTTTGACCGGTCATTTCCCTTGTATACATTTGCTGTAGTGCTCTCACTGGTCACTACTAGTGCACAAGAATTATCATGCACCTGCACAACAATATCATAAAGTTTAATAACAACAGATAATACGATAATCGAATAAATAAAAAAATTGTTTATAGTATATTACCTTAAGCAAATTTTGGACAAGGCCTAAGGCAACAAGGCCAGCAGTACATCCCATTCCAGTAACATTATATGTACGTATATCATGTCTAAGGTTGTAACGCTTCACAATGACACTAGACAAAGATGGCATAATATTGTATACGCCACAAACAGTAACCAATATGCCAATATTTTCACATTGTACTCGAGTTTTCAGAAAAAGTTCATCTATGGCTCCGAATATTGCCATCTCCACTTCTTCCTTAGCAGCTTCCGCGCTCATATCTGTAGGTTCTTTCAACAAACCTTTAGAAAGATACGTTTTATCACCTAAGCCGGATCGTTCCAACATCTTGCCCATGAACTCTAGTGAGTCTTTGTTATAACAAAGACTTTTGGTGCTTTTATCGACAAACGTTTGTCTATCAACTTGTTGATTTTTCGGGGGCTTGTAGCATGCGAAATCTACAAGGAAAACTCTTCGTTTATTGTTTTTGCGGAAGAAAAATAGTACTACTAATGTTAATGTAATGAAGAAAAGCTTAGGGTATGTTATGATCAATTCCATGGTTGAAAGTATTGCCTTGTTGAAGAGTGATAATTTAGGATCTCAACTTACCTTTATTTCCCTTCTCTATATAGTATAGCTTACACTATCAAGTCATTTGCGTGTGGTGTTGTAATAGGTACTCCCTGTCTACCAATTTATGTGATACTTTTAGTTTTTCGAGAGAAAAAATGTTTAAGTTTGACCAGAAATGTTTGACTTAAAAAATATTAGTATAAGTCACAATAATTGATAATTCAAAATGTTTAAAAGATCTATGAAAAACTTACGATCAAAGATAGACTTGTTTGAATCTCGAAATCTGAAAGGTGCCATATAAAATGGGATGGTGAGTAATATATTTTATTTTCAAAATAAAAAGGGTTAAAAATGGAATTTTTGACCAAACTAAGCCATTATTTGAAACAATGCACCAAAATAATACATTTTGATTTTTTTTTACAAAACTAGTATAAACGTATTTCTGAGTAACGTTTTAGGATATTTTTATTTTAAAAATTCAACAGATAAAAGTAATGAAAAAACGTACTTCTGAGTAATGTTTTAGGTGTAAAACGTTACTCACGAGTACGTTTATTGAGAATTCAATCACGTGCCACTGAATCCAATCCTACAATTGCAGAGTCAAATTCTGCAAATTTAAAACGTTATTCATAGTAACGTTGTCCATAAAATATTCGTCCATCTGACATATATAACAACTCTATTTGCTGACACATCAATTATTTTAATACTATTTTTGATTGACTTCTTTAAAATTCTAAACCCTCTCATTTCACGGAGATATCAATGATACGACAGAGACGAGACCACAACTAAGAAGATGGAGAAATCGATAATAGATGTTATGATTGAAATAAATTAGTAATTTATATAATAATAATTTTAATCTTTAACTTTAACTTTTAATGTAATATTAATTTATTTAAATTTGTGACAACGACATAATTACTTGTCCAACTACTATATCTACTAATTGCTATCCTTCCCATTTTGGGACACCAATGATTTGTAGCGTTTATCAATGCATTGTTATTAATTCTGACAACTTGTGAGCCGAATAAATGTAGTTGCCTACCCTTTTTCTATTGGGAAGTAATATCCGAATAAATATTTACTTGCTGTCTTATTTTTACTCATGATGATATAATCAAAATAAGACAAAGTAATTAAATATTTAGTTACTCATAATTATATATTTAAGAAATTTACACAAAATAAGAAAGAGTCTTTTTAATATATATTTAAGAAAAATATAATATTGATTTAGAATGGTGGAATTGTAAAAATCTTTTGGGAGAAAATATTTAGAAGTAATTAATTTTCCAAATAACCATAGTTAGGGTTTTATTTTAATTAACTAAATCTTAGTCATTAAATTAAACATATGTCATGTGTCAACAATTTCAATAGAAACTTAGGGAAAATGGAGAGGAGCCTGATCCCAAAAAGCGGAGACCTATGGGAAATGTTGAAAACTACCACTCTATAGCAAATTATGAAAGAAGAACGTAAATGAAGGCATGTTGCAACTGCCAAGATTTGTAATGAATACCCAAAGTCTCTCTCACCTTTATTACAACATCTTCAACTTGCTATATTTTATCAAAGGAAAAAGGATTTTTAATTTATGATATTTGATTTATTTTTATTTTTTAATTTAATAATAAGTGCTTATATTTTATTATAAAAAATTTAAAAATAAATCAATCCAAAAATGATGGTATATTTGATTAGTCACCAAGTTTAATACTAATCTAACTTATAGTAGAGGGCAACATTTAAAACAATATATATCTTATCAGTATTTAAAATTTAAGTAATTAAATTAATTTAACTTCTTAAAAGTTGTACCAAAAAAATTTCGTTGCAAGTATTTTGAAATATTCCAACAATAATAGCTTTGTATAATCAGAATGGTAACTTATGACTAAAAAAGGAGAAAATTTCATTTAAAAGGTGGTCATAGTATAGGTGCATAATGTATATCATAAAAACAATCCAAGTTGTTGCCATTAAATGCACAATTCATTAACTTATGCGAGTAATTAATGTAACAATGTGATCAATTACATTAATTTTTTAAATTTACATTATTGAAATTTGTTGTAGAATTGTAAATGAAATATATGTAGTAACAACTTATTCCAAAATAGATTGAAAAATAAATGATGATTTTTATTAATTACCACATTGGCTTTGTTTTTTTGTTTTTTTTTGGTTTATTGTGAGTTGTGGATGTAAACCATTCAAGTTCTGATACGACATTTCGGGATTTGGTGCAGAGAGCATTACACAGTAATTGATGGTAGCATGATACCTCTCCGATATATGATGTATATATATGATGTATCATGATATATACCATTTTGATATATTACATTATGATATCTTTTTCATAGATGGTGTATCATGATACCTCTCCGATATATGATGTATTATGATATATACCATTTTGATGTATTACATCATGATACATTTCTCATAGATGGTGTATTATGATACATTTTTTCTACATTATATAATGATATAATGATATCTTTTCAGTACATGATGTATCATGATATCTTTTCGATACTACATGATGTATCATTGTACGTTAAAGAAATCACATACCTCTTTGATACCTTATGTTTGGGCATACCTCTTTGATACCTTATTGTTTGGATTGTTAGAAAACTTTAAACAATCTATCCAAGATCACAAGTAATTCACTAGACATAAACATCAATATTAGAGAATAATAGGAACATTAACATTGTTCCATCACAATAACTTGATTGAAGAAGACAATAACTTGATTGAAGAAGACAATAACTTGATTAATGAACTTGATCATCCAAACCGATGAACTTGATCTTCCAAACTTTGAAGATAACTCTTTTAGTATTCTTTTTTTGAAATGGAGAGAAAGAGAAAAGTACGTCTTCTGGTTTATGGACCAAATCCTTTAAAGGATTTTGAAGTGCCTTTTTAGGAAATGTACCTTTTTAGGTTTAAATGGTACTCGTTCAATAAGTCTCCATCAGACTTGAGAAAAGGTCTATGAATTTCAAGTTATTTAAATTAAATCCATATTAATAGATATTCGCTTTAAGGTCAAAACTTTGATACTTTATTAGATCATACAATGGGGTACTTTAATGATAACATATCTATGTATATATATATATATATATATATATATATATATATATATATATATATATTA
>JAJOOS010011678.1:0-16390 GCA_029582725.1 Solanum chiquidenum | reverse complement strand
TTTAGTCCAGTGGTTAAGGCATTATGAAAATTCCTAAATATATATATTGAATATGTATATTCATTCTTAATATACAGCATATATACATTTGTCAACTATTATTTTACATACAGGAGCTTCATGGGTTTGCCTCAAGATGAAGGCCAATTTCTTTCAATGCTTCTAAAGATCATGAATGCCAAGAAGACAATGGAGATTGGAGTTTTCACTGGTTACTCTCTTCTAGTTACAGCTCTTGCTTTGCCTGAAGATGGGAAAGTGAGTATCATAATCACATCATCCGCAAATTACTAAGAGTTAATTGTCAAAAACACATTTGAAATATCATTCTTTTCGCGAGTTTTATATTCCAATTACCGTCAATTATTCCCTTTTCTTATCTGAACGAGCACCATCTAGGTATTAAAACACATATCAACTACCAATTGTTACCTACTTCATGAACTATCAGTATCGTTGATGTACTAGAAGAGAATAACTGATAACTGATAACTGAAGTGTGTTTTAATATACATATGGTGATAGATCGCACAAAAAATGATAGTTTAGATATGTTTTTACCAGTATCTTGGCAAATTATTAAAACTTGTTTGTATTGATACACAGGTAATAGCAATTGATCCAGACAAAGATGCATATGAAGTTGGATTGCCATTTATTAAGAAGGCTGGTGTGGAGCATAAGATTCAATTTATTCAATCACAGGCCTTGCCTGTTCTTGAAAAACTCCTCAACGTATGGCTTCATACCTTTTTTCGAATATTTTTTAAAAATAAAATAATAATCATAAATTATATACGTAGGACTCTATTTTTTTCATGTAGTTTCTAAATATGTATATTATTTAAGGCCTAAAATTGGTTCGCGAGGGATGATGTATAATCTATTAATTAGATCTCTTCCTATTGGTTTTTTTAAAAGAAAAATTTAGAAATAGCAAACATAATAGACATAATAAGGCTCTATAGCTATAGTTGCGATGATTGCGCTCCATAGCAATAGTTTTGTTTGCTATAGAGACTGTGGTTTGTATATTTTTGTCTATTTGTATATTTCGCTTGCGATAAATATGGTAAGTATATAAATTTTTTGTATTTATATATTTAGGAATTTTTCAGAATTCCGTTTGTATATTTTGATTGTCAATATATAAATAGGGTAATTTATTATGAATTTTTCATAAATCGTATACAAATAGTTAGGGTAAGTATATACAAAATTCTGGATTTATTTAATTAGAAACCGAATTATATAAATTCCGGATTTATACAAATCAGGCGAATCGCAGAAATTGAGAAAACGGTAGGCGTGAATTACAATTTTCTTAAACTATAGCTATAGTACCTAATATACGTTAAATGTTTTCTATTCTACATAATTTTCCCATTTTTGTTATGTGTGCTAATCAATGTTGAATGTCTTAACATTAAAAACAGGAGAAAGAAGAAGGGACATTTGATTTCATATTCATTGATGCTGATAAGGAGAACTATTTGAAATACCATGAGATTGTACTAAAATTGGTGAAAGTTGGAGGAGTACTTGGCTATGATAACACTTTATGGTATGGAACAGTTGCACTTTCAGAGAATGATCCTATGCCACCCGGCTTAAAGGCATTGAGGGGAGCTGTTAGAGAGATCAACACTTTTTTAGCTAATGATCCTAGAATTGAAATGTCTCAACTTTCAATTGGTGATGGACTTACCCTTTGTCGCCGTCTCTATTAGTTTGAGACTGAGATGTAGTTATTTTTATTGTTATTTTGTCTATCAGCTAAAAATGGGGCATGGTTTTGTCGAGTAGACAAGACTTTGTTGTTGTTGTTGTTGTGATTGTTGTTTCATTCATCAGCCAAAAATGTGGCATGGTTTTGTCTAGTAGACGAGACTTTGTTATTGTTGTTGTTGTTTCACTCATCAGCCAAAAATTGGGGCATGAACGATATTATCATGCGTTTGTAATTCGACTTTTTTTGTACTGTCTTGAAATGTTAAAAATTATCTGAATAAATAAAAGTAACTCGATTTTCAGTCGGAAAATTCTAGTCTTTTTTTTTTAAGTGAAATTTAAGTTGCAAGGTAACTCGATTCATTAACTTTCAACTGCAATTTTAATTTAGCAAAAATAATACCACTTCCTCTGTCTCATATTAGTTGATCATTATATTAAATATAACTATTTAATATTAGTTTATCATCTTATTAAATCAAAAAGTATTTAATTAAAAAAAAATTATATTACCTTTGCCACTAGTAATTCTTTTTAATAGTGTTCACATTATTTATAAATAATTCCCAAAATGTTTTTAAGAAATGAGTTAATAAAATCATCTTCTTAAATATGATTTTTAAAGTACCGTGCAAAATGGAAAAATGAAAAGTGATATTTATTGGTACTCCCATCAAATAAAGTTTAAAGTTTGATATTAATTTATTTTTTTCCAGACAATTAGGTGTGTCACATCCCATCAAATCTTTGGATTGGTGGATGTTGTAATGTTGTTAACACCTGTCAAGGTTTTCTTGGTTATCAGGGAAAAATAAATAAAATTATTGGCTTAGATTGTATATTGATTAAAGAGTTAAATTAGATACTTTCAAGTTTCAACAATTTAAAATTCTTTACATTGAATTTATTAAATTTAAAATATGGGTTTATCATATAAAATTTGTTAAAGTTGTAGGATTTTTGCACACATAATCATTTTCTTGTCTAAAATAGCGTGTTAGATTATAATTATTCGTCATTGTTTATAATACTTTTCTTTTCATTAGATCTACCTAATTTAGATATGTATCGAATAGATTATTTAATAGCACTTTTTATTGAAAAATATTGTATCCTCAATCTCATAACATAAATTTGAGACTTCTGATCCGAGAGTTAAATAATTTAATGGATGGAGGACGGGCAATCTTTCATATTAATAAATTTATGAAGATGAGAAGCACAACCACTTTAAGGCTAATTTCATTTTTTTTTTTTAAATGAAGAGAAAAGTAAAAAAGAATAAATTGGATATAATTCATATTTATATAAGACAACATTTGAAATTTGATATTACATAACTCAGGAGATAAATCGTAATACTTAACTACATTCTATCTTTATTGTTTTTAAAATTACAAAAATTCTTTAAAAGTTATAGAATTTTGGATACATCAGGAACCTGCGGATACATAGCTTACAAATTACGAATAATACACTATGCAATAGGAGAGATATATCTAAAAAAGGATAGGAATATAACCGAGAGGAAATTTTTATAAGAACATTCATATGGACCTAAGACCAATTATGGGCTTTGGCCCGTGTCCATAACAACTAGCAGTACTAGCACTTTCTACATCAATTTGACTAATGATTATTATTACACTTTTGATCAACATTTGTTTTTTATTTCCTCACTTTTTGTTCTTTCTGGATTGTAAGTATTATTTTCTTTTCTTGTTACCAAACATAATGTTCATACAAAGCAAGAAATTGTGGATAGGTTCATATTTTTTTGTTATTCGGTTTGTTTGTGTGAGCTTATGTGTGAGGAATTGGGGATTTTTTAGGTTTTTGGATGGGTTGTACGGGTGGGTTAAGTGGATATGGGTGGATTTTTAAAATTTGGATTTAATTAATTGGTCAAACCAAGTCCTTCCGTAGGATTGTGTCACGTGTCCCTATTTGGTCTTCCCTTAGAGTGAAGGGAAAATATGTTCTAATGTTTGGACGACAGGGGCACCAAAGTCTCAAAAATATAATGAAGGTTATATGTATATCATTTACGATAATTCAGAAGTACATTTATCCTTTTTATTTAAAAGAAAAAGAAGCAAAATGTAAATACACCAAACAATAATATTTAAACCCTTCTTAAAATTATTTGCCACCATATTAACTAGTAATCTCAATTGTTTTAAGAGTTATTAATGGAAAGAAAAGAACCACGTCAATTGAAATAATATGAAAATTTGATGAGTAATCTATTTCTTCCAATATATTATATTTATATTTTATATTATTATACTATATTATAAAGTAGGCAAAAATAATCATTTGCTAAATGCAAGTTCTAGATGTTTGCAATCAAAATAGTGGACCCTTAAATAATAAATAACGTAAAGTAGCACCTGTCAATTCAAACTTTATTTTGATTTAACACATATATAATATAGTAATGTCCAGTGTCCAAGATATTTCCCTTGCTCTTGGGACATATGCAAGATATTTCCAACCAACATTTTACTACAATATATTTTCATAAGATATAATACTCAATTTAAATCTGTCAAAAACAACAAACTTCATCTTTTTTCGTCCCTAATTTCCATACCTTCATGATTTTGAGTAGGTACTCGTTAGTGGCAGAGTCAGGAATTTCACTGAGGTTATTTAAAAAAGTGAAATTGCTAGTAAGATTTGAACATGTGGCATCCTAAGTACATGTTTTTTCAAGACATCTAAAATCACTAGACTACAACGCCCTTATTCTATCAAGGGTGTTCAGAATATGTTATTAATTACTTTATATATTATTTTACTTATATGTATGGTATTATTTTCTGACGAAGGGTGTCAGATTGGACACCCTCTATAACATAGCTACGCCCCTAGTACTCGCAATTTTAATATCAATAGTTTCTTATACAATAACTTTTAGCGATAAAAAATATTTACATTAAAGTCTTTATCAATATTAGTATTTACAGTATTACTGGATCTGAAATTTTGATTTCCAAGGCCAAATTGCCCATATCCACTACCTTAAAATCTGCAAGTGGTTCATTTTGTGAAAAGACAAGGAAAAAGATATATGTAATAATATCAGAAGAGAACAAAATTTCCAGTTAAATGTTTATTTTTTCCCTGGGGTCCGGATGAATAACTAGCTCCAGAAATCTCTGGAATTTTATTCACTGTTTGGCTAAAAAGGAAAAAAATAGTGATAAAGGAATAAAAAAATGTTTTAATTAGCTGTATTTATGAAGGTTACATTAATGAATTATGTCCTCCAATATTGCCTTTTTATTTATGGAAAATAGTCAAAGTTTTTCCTATTAATTTATTTTGGATTAAAATGAAGTAAGTTACCTAAACTCAAAAACACGCTTGGACACCCATAACAATTACACCTCAATTTAAAATAAGTTAGAGGTTTGTTATTTCGATTTGATTGCTCAATATATTTTTTTCTAAAAAAAAAAAGGTTATTAATTAAAAATTAGAAAAATAATATTTTTAGTAAAAATAAATTTTATAAATAACATTTCCATTCCTCATCATCTCCTCTCGATCACTCTCCCTTCCTCTCCCCGGACCACCCCATGCCACCTCACCCTATACCCATAATATTTTTCAAGATGACAATATAGATATTCTTGTGATAATAATTTTTTGTTTGTCTATCAAACATCTTAAACGAAATTTAAAAATCACTAAATTATATTAAAGAAAATATTTTCCTTCGTACCAAACACAATTTAGTCTTATAATTTTGTGCAATAGTTAATTTTGTAAAGAAGCAAGGTTGATTTGGAAAAGTAATTTTTTTATGCAAAGTGCTTAACAAAGAAATCATAATAAGTTACAATTTCCTCCTGTCAAGAATTATTAAATACTATACTTTTAAGAAGTTTTTGGATGTTGAGTATAATAGAATTGAAAATGTCATGACTTCTTTGATCATTTCCCTCCAACTATTGTTTCATGTACAACCTTTTTTATAAAAATAAAATTTTGAATTGAAATCACTTAAATATTTAAATTTATTGACTAAGTAATACCAAAATAATAAGTAAAGCAATCGTTGTTTGACTTATTAAATTGAAAACCAGACCATTTATACCTATTAGCATGTCCATTTTGTCTCGACCTTATTAATGAATAGAGCACTTGGTTAATTTTTTTCAGTCCTCAATTCAATAAGTTTCACAAAACAAATATACAAGTTTAAGGTCCCTCTTCATTCTAGGTCAAATTTAGAATCCAAGCAACCAACCAACCATGATTTTTTTTTTGAGACAATTCAAAATGTGATAATTTTTTATTACTACTTTTGACCAGAAATAGAAAGATGCAAACTAATTATAAAGAATTTAGATTAGTACAAAGTTTTATCTACCATTTTAGGTTCAATGAACAAATAAAACTCTCCTCCTACCAAGACCTTCCCAAAAGGGTTACTCCATATTAAAAAAAAGCAAAAAGGGACTAAAAATATCTAAGGACCATACCATAAACTATTATTATTATTTTCAAAACCTATATTCATCAAACTATGACCTAACATCTCTCTCTTCTCTCTCACTCTTGACCTCCATTAATACAACATATTAATATTCCATCTCCTTCTCCTCCAAATCTAAATCCAAATCTAATTTTACATACTCTTTTTACCTCTCTATATCCTCCATTTTCTTGGAAAATTATTTCTTTCTCCCATTTTCATCTAAATCTTGATTCTCCTCACTCCCAAACCCTAAAACTCCCAAAGATGTGTAGCTAGCTAGCTAGCAACACTCTCTTTGAACTTCAAAACATATTAATTAAACATATTTTCCTTTATTCAAGATTTAACTTTCTAGTATACCCCTTGTTAGATCAAGATTTATATGGATCCTAATTTTGGTGTCCCAATAAAAGAAGAGTTTCCTAGATCTAATGAACCTACTATGTGGATTCCTCAACCAATGGAGGGGCTTCATGAGAATGGACCTCCACCATTTCTAACAAAGACTTATGAATTTGTGGATGATCAAAACACCAATAATGTTGTTTCTTGGAGTATAGGTAATAATAGTTTCATTGTTTGGGATCCTCAAACTTTTGCCATGAATCTTCTTCCAAGGTACTTCAAGCATAGCAATTTCTCAAGCTTTGTCAGGCAGCTCAATACTTATGTAAGCATTATTTTAAATTCTCTAACTAACTCAAAAATAGTATATATGAGCTAGAACACAAAACACTTATATATATAGAGGGAACAAGAAAGAGAAAGGCTTGATGTGTTCTACATAATGCTAAATACTATATAATTGTTGATATTTATAGTGCTCTAGAATTTTCTCATGTTTGTGAAGCTTCTAGTGAATACTTTGAATTTTGAAATTGCAACTTGCACTAGATTCTTTTTTTCCTTTATGGGCAAGTTGCACTAGATTTGTTTCTTTTGTTTAAAGTATATATTGTGGAGAAATAATAAATCAAATTTGACTTTAAAATGGAAAGAAATAGAAGTTTAGAGAACTTATACACATGTATCTACAACTCAATCACTAATCAAGGAAGTGAAATCTTCACTTATAAAACAAAAAACAATGTACATTTTCTTATGTATAGTTAACATTACCACAACTCATGAGCCAATTCCAATTACCTTCTGTCCAACAACAACATTTCATTAGTGTATGTAGTTTCTCCTACCAATATTTCTTGTATGAATGCACAAGAAATTTTTATTATGTGTTTAACTATCATACCCCAACAATTTATGTAAAAGACTTTTTATACTATCATGTCAGCTAAAAGATAACGATAGTAACAAATTAACAATATAAAAATTACCTTTACTATGATTGATATACATAAGTTAAATCCTATTATGATTGCTTTTCTATGATCCTTTTTTTTTCTTTTTCTTCTCTAATAGATAAATAATATTACTAGCACTGTGAATTAACATGTAGGGATTTAGGAAGGTTAATCCAGACCATTGGGAGTTTGCTCATGAAGGTTTCTTGAGGGGGCAAAGGCATCTCTTGAAAACAATTAGGAGGAGAAAAACAAGCAATTTCCATCCTGGACAAGCTTCAAATCAAGGTATAGACTCTTATATTGAATTGGGAAAGCTTGAGATAGATGGAGAAATTGATCGATTAAGGCGCGAGAAGAGAGATTTGATGATGGAATTGGTGGAGCTTAAACAACATCAACAGACTACAAAATCACACATCAAATCAATGGAAGAAAAGCTTAAGAGGACAGAAGCAAAGCAACAACAAATGATGAATTTCTTGGCTAAAGCAATGCAAAATCCAAGGTTTTTGGAGCAAATGATGCAACAAAAGGAAAGAAGGAAGGAACTTGAAGAAGAAATTAGGAATAAGAGAAGGAGGCAAATTGATCATCATCAAGGTCCTAGTAATATTGTTGGAGAATTAGACCATAGTGTTAATAATAGTGATGAGAATTTTAATATAAAGATGGAACCTCATGAATATTATTATGGTGAAATGAATGGATTTGATGATCTTGAATTGGAGACATCACTTGGTATGAGCATGCAAGGAGGACCAAGTGAGAACACAATCAATTTTGAAGAAGACTATAATATTGAGAACAAATCTATTGATCATGAAGGATTTTGGGAGGGTTTGTTGAATGAAAATATTGAAGATGAGATCAATTTACTTGAAGGAGAAAATGAGGAAGATCATGTGGATGTTTTGGCTCATCAGCTTGGATTTTTGGGTTATACACCAAAGTAAAAAGATCACTTCACTATTAGTTTTCCATTGTTTTCTTTGTATGGTTTGGATTTTAGCATCTCGCGTTCATGAGCACAAAGCATCTCGCGTTCATACAAGATCTCTGGATTTACCTAATATGGAAAGACAAGTTTTTAGATGCTAATACTTGGGAGGATGACAATTCTTTTGCAAAAGAAAGCAGCATACTCTACAAGTTTAGTATGATTTTATGATTCTCAAGTGTTTTATGTTCCTTTTAACTCATGGAATTGCATTTGGTGTACCTTTCACATCTTGGAAGGTCAATTTCCTTTCTTCATTATTGAATGTACTTTGTCCATTGTTATTTGCTACCTTATTTTCCCGTTTATCCCTTGTAAGGACATAGCTGCCCGGTATATAAATAGCGATGGAAAGTAGCAAGTACCTATAAAATTAATCGAGATATATAGTAAGCTAATCTAAACAATACAATTAAAAAAATAAAAAAGGGACTGATTTGATAGCTCATGGCATGGTGGTCAAGCCTGAATTGATTTCTTTTTTATTTTGATTTTCTATTCAATGTTGACTTCCACATTGAAGCTCGATTAAATCTGAATTGACGCTGAAAATTCCTAAAGGCGACTTTATACTCAATAGACTCAAAACACAAAACTTCTGCTTAAAGATGTAGGAGACTCCACCACAATTTTTAATTTCCGTGACATATTGATTTCAAGTAAATTGAGTTTATTAAAGAAATTGAGTGATATTTAGCAATGAAAAGATAGAAAGGGGAGATTTTCTTTGTACCTAATGAAACTCAAAAAATATCTTTGATTCTTTTGAATATTGAGGAATTACTTCCTCCGTCCACTTTTATTTGTTATATTGCACTTTTCGAAAGTCAATTTGACTAATTTTCAAAGTTAAATTAGATTATATTAATTCGATATTTTAAATAAAGAAAATAGATATTCAAAAACTATATGAAAAGTATTATAAATTGTAATTTTTTGCATATCAATATGATGAAAAAATACATCTTAAAATGTTAGTCAAAATTCTTATAATTTGACTCTAAAAATAGAAACCATGACAAACAATAATTGACGTAGGGAGTATAAAATTAGAGTGAAAGCTTAGATTTTGTTTGATTGTTGGCAAGCATGTCTCAATTTTCATTGACAGATGGCATATTTTTACTATTTAATTTGGTGTGTCGACAGAGGCGGACCGACCTTTCTTATTTCTTCATAACCTTTTCACACGACACATCAATAAAAATAACCTAATTCCTAACTCTTAATTCTTTATGCACAAAATCAATCTCCGTTAATTAATATTTCTTCTGTTTCAAAATAAATGTATTTTTAATTATTTTCTTAATTTTGTTTAAAAGAAAAGTGATAATTCATAGTATAATCAAGATGACATTAATGATATTATTTCAATTTTTGCATAACTATTAAGGATTACATCTTTTTCAAGATATTTATGAAAGATAAATTAATAAAAATACATTTTTACTTTCTAGGAGAGTACTTTGTTTAAGGATGTGGACAAACTAAAAATATGTATCACTTATTTATTTTTTTAAAATAGAAGAGTATTTTTGTCACATATAAGTTGTGTTATTCAATCGTTACGGAATTAACATATATAGTCATTTGCCTCGAGAATTAAAATTGCCACAAGAAGAAAACAAAATGTCATATGGAAGAAGATTAATTAATCATGTAAATAGGTCTAGATCGAGTTGGTAGCAAATCTAGACTATCAAAATCAAAAAAACAAGTGATAATAGTTTTGAAATTATCATTGATAAATTCAAAAAACACATCTAAACTATTCAAAATTTCCGAAATATTGAATGAAACATAATATAAGTCGGCGCATACATGTGATTTAATTTTTCTGAATATTAGGTACAGCTATAGTATAGTCTGTACATCATAAGTTATTACAAGTTAAAGGCCGAAATGCGCTTCTGCGCCGACCTAGGATATTATTACCATATATGTAAGGTCTTAAAGAATGTGCCTTAGGTTCATCACGTTGGGTATGTAGTAAGAGTTAATGGGAAATAGAAGGAAGATGAAAAGACAGGAATTTGAAAAGTTGAAATTTGAAAAGTTCTTATACTTTAGTGAAAAGGCATTTCTCCCTCATCAGTGGAGGAAAAAAAAATAGAAGAGTTTAAATATAAAAACACTCATATTAATTGTTAAAAGGGTTGGAAAAAGGGACCCCTCACGCCATCGTCGCTCGCTCGGCTTTGGCTTTGACTTTGGAAGATCGAGCGATTATTTTTTGGACAAAGTTTGTTTTAATTATTTAGTTAATTATTTATTTAATTAATTAAATAAAATTAAATGGCCAAAATGTTTCAATTAATTAGTTAATTAACCGAAATGTTTCAATTATTCAATTAATTTGACTGACCCGACTCGAATCCGCGCGCGACCCATTTTATTTTTTAAAAAATCCCGTTTTATTTTAATTTCCCGCCGTTGAAAGTTACTAGGTTTTCGGTGTTGAAGGAAAGAGGCTTTAAACCTTCATCGACGCCAACACACTGGCAGGGGGAGCAGCATGGAAAGCGAGGCTCCACACCCTTCTCCGTGGGCTTTAGGAATCGAAATCGGACCAAGCTCACACACAAGCCTGCTACCAAGCAGGAGCAAAAAAAGGAATATGTTGAATTGGGACAGGAAGCGAAGTGAACAGCCCAACCTCTTTGTTTGAAGCTTTGCCTTGTTTTCCCTAATTCTGAAACACAAGTGACAGTTCTGAAAGGTTGCAACTTTTAGGAACAGTCATGACCATTTGAAAGGTTGCAAACTTTCATGAATGGTCATGTGGATTTTGTTGCAACTTTTCGAAACCAGTTCCTCTTGCCTATAAATACATTGATTCTTCAGATTTTTTCCTTACGAATTTTTCTGATTTCTTCTTCTTCTTCTGCACAAAGTTTCTTCGTGTACTTTACTGCTATTGAGTGGTTCGCTGACACAAGAGTTTTGGGTATCAATACGCTGGTGATTGAGATCATTCTATCCTGGGAGGACATATTCCAAATCAAACATCGGATACTAGAGGGGAATAACTTCCTTAAGGGGACACTGTGCATTCAGTTGGCTTGATCTTTTTCCGTTCTGTCTATTTTCAGATTCTGATATGTTTTACAGATTTTAGTTGTTCTGAATTAATTTATGTTCTTTTGTTCTTACTGATTCATTAAAACTTTGGTTACTTCGTGTTTCTGTAAAGTTTATTAGAATCAGTAATTTTGTTTTTTAAACACAGATTGGCAACACACCATATATCTACTAATTTTTTTACACTATCCTACTCTCCTTTCGCGAATTACTACGTTTATCCAACTGATTCACAATGATAAAAGAATCAAAAGGCTGAAGATTCATCTTTAAATGCGACGAAACATCTTTATTCATAATAGTAAAGAGTAAATTTAAATATTGCAGAACTTGAATATGGGACTGTTAAGTTAAAAGTTCAAATACTCTACCAACTATACACGATACAATAGTATGTAAGTTTGAATAAATGAAAAAAAAAAAGATGTATTGAATGATTCCAGACAAGAATTATGAGTAAAGTGGAAAATGAGGATAAGGCAATTAGGTTGGCACTGCAGATATGTTTGCTTCAGCAGATTTACACAGACAAAAGGTCATCCTTGTTTTCGGCTTTCCTCGGCATTTGTAAATATTACTTCCTCCGACTTAATTTATATGAGTCAATTTAACTTGATACGAAATATAAGAATGAAAAATAGATTTTTGAAGCTTGTGATTTGAAATAAATTATACATATTTATGTGGTTAGAAATTATTTTATTAAGAATAAAATAAGTATTTCAAAATTAATTTGTTATTTGACATAAAAATGTGTCATTTTTTTTAACCGACTAAAAAAAAAGACATAGGAGTACTATAATTAATTAACACAATTGAAAAGAAAATGTGAAATGCCGATTGACGTTAGTTGGTTATGACCTAAAATCGAGTAAAACTGACGGATTAAATTAGTTGTATAAAATGTATAAATATCAACTTTTATATTAGAAAACATTGGTATAAAAATAAATAGAAATAAGGAATTCTTGTCAGTTTCTAAAAAACGTTGGATCTATTTAAGAAAAAATAAATGAAAAGCGACAATTTGGAATCAAATCCTTATGTACCATGAATTTGAACAATTCTACCACTAGATAATTCGATCGGGTTATTTGATCAGTATTATTTATATTATCTTGTGTTATTATTTATATTTTTCAACGGCAGCTTTGTGCTTTAAAACTAACAAATGTTTTTAATTTTTGAAAAAATAATAATTAAAAAATACAAATATTATTAGACTTTTCAAAAATAATGTGCAAAATTAACCGACATCTATTCTATCGATTTTCTTTTTCAAAAAATAATTATTTTTTATAGTTTCAACGTAGGTGACATACTTTCTTCAATTATTTTTTTAAGAAAAATTATTTACAAGCTGTCGAAATCCCTCAATTTTATCTGTCAATTTAGTTCCTCAGTTTTTGCAGTCGATTTTTCGGCGTTTTTAAGTAGTGTGAGCTGTCAAGACTATAATATATATTCTCTTCGTTCACTTTCATTTGTTATGTTGCATTTTTCGAAAATCAATTTGACTAATTTTCAAAGTTGAATTAGATTACACTAATTTGATATTTTAAACAAAAGAAAATTAGAAATTCAAAAACTATATGAAAAGTAGTGTAAATTGCAATTTTTCGCATATCAGTATGATGAAAAAATATATCGTCAAATGTTAGTCAAAGTTCTTATAGTTTGACTTCAAAAAGGAAAATCATGATAATTAAAAATAGACGGATGTAGTATTGTTTTTCAATTACCTTTCTTCATTTGGATGTAGTTTATCCACCCTGATTCACTTAGCTAGTTTTATAACTCATGACAAGTGAGGCTTATGGGCTTTCATTAATTAGATCGATAGATGCATTTGATAGCATCATATAACAATATTTTTACATATACTATGGCTATTACAACTTTAAACTGTTCTTTCAGGATGAATATGTCAATTTACTTTACTTATTTATCAACATAGAAAAGGAGTATCTAAATAAGTTATACAGTTTGGATCATAATTATCATTAGTAGCTATAGTTTATCCCACAACAGTTTGAGAGAGGAGAGAAGCAAGCGAGAGTTTGGAGAAGGGAGAGAGGAGAAATGCTAGATACATGATGTATTTGACAGATACAACTTGTATCAACGAATACAATTTGATACATAGGTTGCATTCGATACATATAGGCTATTAGGGAGAGGACAGAGGCAAACGAGATTGAGAGAAAGAGAAGAAAAAGGTGGGTGTGGTCTGGGATAGAGAAATACTAGATACAAGTTGTATTTGACAAATATAGATTGTATCAATATGTATCACTATGAACCTTCGTATCTCAGATATGTATCAATATAGGTTGTATCAATACATATGAAGGTTGTATATCATATATGTATCAAAACATGTTGTATCAATATGTATCAATATATACAAGTTATATTAAGGGCAAACTACATAAATCCCACTACTTTATTTCCTAATTATTAAGATTTCCGGTAGTTTCAAATATTACTTCTTCTACCATTTTTCATGCTTAGGATACATGAGTTTGAATCCGTGAGATACATGTATCTGCCAAATTTTAAAATTGAGATACGTATTTTATTTGTTTAAATTAATTGGTTGTAACTGATTTCCTTAATTAGAGGAGCTATTGAGGATTTTCAGAATACATGAACAGTTTTTAATTTTAGAAGTTTAAATTAATCAAATCCCTTAATATAAAGCGGAAATCAAGGAGTACTATATATATGTTTAATTAATTTTATTTTATTATTATTTGAAATAATAATTCATTAATATTATAATAAAAGACAAAAACATGTATATTTTGGTCATTTAATTTAATTAATTTGATTTTATTACTCTTAAAATAATAAATTCAATTATTTGATGTATTTATTATCAATATATAATGTATCCAACAAACGAAACATTTAGATATCATACAAGTACATTCATATGTATCATAGAAGTACCTAGTATTAATTTTGTATATTTATTATATGTGTCAAGTATTTTAGTTTCATGTATCTATTTATATGACCTAATATTAATATCATGTATCTGTTTATATGATCTAATTCTAATTTCGAGTATCTTTTATATGTATCTAGTATTAATTTGATGTATCAAGTATCAATTTCATACATTATATTCAAAAACATGTATCTCGGATACATAGGAAGCGTATACATATAATTATGTATATCTAAATATGGAATGTAATTGAAACGCACAAATGTAGGAATAAATCACGAGTGTAGAGTATTTGTCTTATCATTTATCCAAAAAAAAAAGTAAAAAATTTCAAAATTCTTCCCTTTTTTAGCATCTGAATTTTTTTCTTATAGATACATATAATTTTAACTTAGATACATGAAGTCTTAACTAGATATTTATACACCTGATATGTATTCAACATTGTTGCACTTGATGAGTATCTAATGATGTATTTGTTCTGTTAATTAAAGCTTTGCGTAATTCTTTCATCTTGACTGGGTCGTTCCTATATTTAATCTATTCTCGGCTTGAATCTTAGCGGATGAAGAGTCAGTCCCTGCAATGAGAAATTCATGAGTGAAAATAAACAAATAAAAGTTGTTTAATTTAGTATAATATTGTTAATGCGTAGTACCTTTAACAAGAATCATTCGATTTCGAGAACGGTCAGCCACTAAAGTGTTTGAGAAACAACAAAATTTAAAAAATATAAAATCTAATTGTAAAATTTTTTAAAATTGAACTTCAGAACATTATGAACTTTAACTCAGATACAAAACTAATATAAATTAGAATATTAAAACAATATAAACAAACCTATATGTATTATGCTGATTTGAATATGCAAACGTGTATTGAGAGAATGAAGGAAGAAAGAAGGAGAAGATGAAGGAAGAAAGAGGGTTTGGGTGGGGGTGGGGGCAATGTCAAGTGTAATAAAGAGGGAGAAGAAAGAGGATTGGGTGGGGGTGGGGGGCAACGGCAGATGGAAGAAAGAGGGAGAAGGAAAGAGGGTTGGTGGACGTTTGGGAGGGGGAGATTTGACTTGTTAATGGATCATTAATTAAGGAGTTTAAATTTAAGATAATTATTCAATATCATATTTAAGAGATTTGTGTATCTGATTAAATCTTTTAAATATATGATATAAATATTAAAAGTGGTAGTATATGTAATTGTTTTAAACTAGAGGTAAATATAGTATATATGGTAGTGATATATGTGTAGTTGAGTAGTTTTTCAAAAAAATATGAAAATCGTATCAAATGAAGTCACAAGCTATATTTTTATAAATCAGTAAATTTTTCATTATTTAAATTTTAAGCCATGATCCACCAAAATGCAGTCTTAGACCATGAAGACTTCACAAGTTAAAGTCCATTTTGCAAAATATGGGTGTAGGTGCAAACAACCCAAGCCCACGTCAATAATTAATGGACCAATACTTCTCCAATTTCCTTAAGAATTCGGTGGGATTGTTAGTTTTGAGCTAACAGTCAAAGTTTAGCCATTAAAAAACTTTCGTTCACTTTTATTTATCACTTATTTCTAAAATAAATTTTTATTTTTATTTGTAACTTTTACCATATCAAGAAAAAACATTTATTATTTTCATGTTTTACCCCTAGCATTAAATATTATTCTCCATATCATTTTTCAAGACTCAATACTAAAAATTAATTAATAGGAATAGTGTGATAAATATATAAATATCAATAATTAATTTTTAATGGGTGCCAAGTCAAACAGTGACAAGTAAAAATAAATGGAGGAAGTACAAATTAAAAGTACCTATTACCCAATAT
>JAJOOS010011676.1:0-12100 GCA_029582725.1 Solanum chiquidenum | reverse complement strand
AGTTTATTCAATAATGTTTTCTTCAAGAAAGTTTATTCAATAATGTTTTCTTCAAGAAACTATTCAAGAAAGTGACCGTAGTTAGTTTATTCAATAATGTTTTCTTCAAGAAAGAAAGTGACTGTAGTTAGTTTATTCAAGAATTCATGAAGGTTTTCTTCACAATAAGTATGTGATTTCATGCTGAAAATTACTGAAATTAGTTGCTAAAATTACTCCTATTACCTACATTTGTCTGCCTTTGATGAATTTAGGGAATTTTTTATATGTTAAATACCGCCTTTCAATTTCCATTGCCCCCTACTATTACTCACTTGTATTTGCTGACTTTTAGATATTCAAACACACAAAAAGAAAAAAGTAACTTCCGTTAAGAGTATGAAGTGATCGCATTAATAAAGTTTCTTTGGTATGACATCCGGGTTTGTTTGGCCATGTAATACTATTTCAGTACTTGCTAATACTGAGGCTTCATTTTTTGAACTTCATGTGAAATATTGGTTGAAGGTGTATTTGTGAAATGGACTTTTATTTCAAGTGAAGTTCATACCCGAACATAATTTCAACTTCAATTCAAATACTGCCCAAATGCCTGCTTAAGTGCACCATCATTGTGTTGCCTCCCCTCACTTTAAGCAATAAGGAATTGTGTCTAATAACATTGCTTATAACTGCAAGTTGTGCTGCAAAAGCTATATGAGTATTCTTCAAGATGCTTTTCATGGTTGATACTTATAAATCTGTATGCCTATGACTGCAGTTTGCAAGGATATTGATCCAGAAGCAGATTCAGTCCTGACTCGCATGCTGCAGGCTGTGGCTGTTCCTGTGCTTGGAAATGTTTGTCATGTGTTTATGCATGGCCTCAATCATGTTCAGGTAAGCTAAATCTGGGTGAGTTACTATTTCAGCTGTTGCCTAGTTGAGAAAAATAACTCAACAACTTGTGCAGATATATGGTGCAGAAAAATTACATCAGGTGCTGGAAAATCGAATGGAGAATAAACCACTTATTACAGTAAGCCATGTTCCTGAGTTACCTCCAGTTCCTTCTTTTAGGCCTCACCGTAGACCCCTGGATTTTATCTTTTGATATCTGGTTCTGTTTTGAAAATCAACTCAGGTGAGCAATCATGTTGCTGCTATGGATGACCCACTAGTTATTGCTGCATTACTTCCTCCCAGTGTTATTTTGGATGCACAAAATTTGAGATGGACACTTTGTGCAACTGATCGATGTTTCCGCAATCCAGTGACATCTGCCTTCTTCAAACATGTCAAAGTTCTTCCTGTGTCCCGTGGGGACGGTATTTATCAGAAGGTATTTTCTTTCTGAGGTGCTGGTGAGATGAAGTTATTGATATTCTGTTTGTTTGTACATCACTGTTGATGGATGATGTATTAGATGTTTCGCTCAGCCAGTCTAAGATGTTTTCTTTAAAATGTTGAAAGAGACTGATATAGTTTATAGCTAATTTTCAGTCTATTTCTGCATGTTCTGCAGGGGATGGACGTGGCTATTTCAAAATTGAACCGTGGTGGATGGGTGCACATATTTCCAGAAGGTAGTCGCTCTCGAGATGGTGGCAAAACAATGGGTTCTATTAAAAGAGGCATCGGAAGGTACTCATTCTTTCTAAGTAAAAAATTGTGAATTGTATGATTATCCTTAAGTAGGTAACTTGTGAATTCCATGATTGTCAAAATGGACACCAGTTTGTTGAATTTGTAATTTCATATTATTTGGAGAAGAACAAGACCTAGAGACAAGGTATTGTTGGAGTTCTGTAGATATCATGGGCAGATTGATTCAGTTGTATTTCTGTTGATTACCTGTTCGTTTTTTGCTCTGCTATAAAATGAAAAAGATCCCCTCCTCTCCGTCCTTCCCCTGTTAGTTAATTAGATTCATGTTGTCTTTACAAGGGTTGGTGCTATGTCTGAGACTTTTGGTTGTCTTAATAGATTGATCCTGGATGCCGACAATTTGCCAATAGTCATCCCTTTTGTGCATACTGGAATGCAGGACATCATTCCTGTAGGAGCCAAACTTCCCAGGATTGGAAAGACGGTATGTAATTATCATTTTGACGATGGTGAATAATGCAGCGGCATGTATCATGCACCAATATTATTAGGTATAGAGAAAGGGAATCAAAGAGAGAATCAATTGCCATTGCTCTACATTAGTTACCATTTTCAACTTCTGGTATTTATGATTTACATTCTCTTGGTATACTCTTAATGAGCTGTAAAAACTGCAGGTGACTGTTCTTGTTGGTGATCCCATCGAGTTTGATGACTTGCTTGCTGCTGGCGAAAAGGATAATATGCCAAGAGGAAAATTATATGATGCTGTGTCAACAAGAATTGGTGATCGATTACAGATGCTCAAGGCCCAGGTGGACAGACTAGCTGTCCAGGAAGCACTACAATCACAACACTACCATGATTATGTTGCTGAACGGGCTGTTGGGATTGTGCAGCACGTTGACTGGGAAGCTCTAGGCATGGACAATTACATGAGCATTGGGGAGGATCATGCCTCTCCTCCAAGGCAAGAACCTAGTAGTGAGCAGCCATTAGTTGAGAAGCAGATGGAAGAAAATAGTCAGGATAGGTACTTTCGGTTGGGCTTTTCCAGGGAAAGTGGAATCGTATCGAGGATCAGAGGTTACATGGGTTCAACTGAATTAATGCTATTTTCTGCTAGATGTTTAGTTGCTAATAGTAGGGTAAAAGAAAATTTTGAGAACATTCAAGAGATTTCTCCATTGAAGGCTTGGAACAACTTTTGGATGCCCTTGTATGAGAGTCAGGTTTGTAACCGGGAGATTTTACTTTAATTGAAGAGTTCTACTGGTTTATATTTAATACCACTATAACTCGTTAAAATATACTAGAAGAATAAATTTTATATTACTGTATCAAGTTAAAATATCTTATCGCATTATTATGCTATGGTTTATGGTCCCTTGGCCAGCCCATCCCATTTCCAAGAAGGTTTGCATAATCTGTTCTGTAATGGTGGCCCTTGATTTTTCTCTTCAGTTGGTCCTTTTGCTCAAGTTTGTGAGTTTCTGCAACTTTAGGGTCCTATGGGGGGGTGGGGTCAGGTCACCCGTCACCGGAAGGTACAATAATGCTTCTTGTCGCGATTAGGGTAGATGGTTTTTCGGTATGAAGTGTTTTGATTCTCGAGGGGTTTAGTTGTATTCTTATAGCGTCTTCCTTTTGATTTCAACATCACTTCTTGTTGATTGTGTTTGTGTTATCACATTATTTTATGGTTGTTACTCTTTAAATCCCATTTTGTGCAATTTCATTGAATAAGTTATTATTGTTGTTGTTGTCGTCTAGATTAGGTTTTCACGGGAGTGACAAAATCAATGCATTTTGTAGTAATTCATTAAATTCAATACATTTGAAGTTTTATCGGATTGTAATCGATGGTTCAAAAAGAATAGAAAAAAATTAGTCAATCAATCTGAGTATGTCAAACTATTACTGTTGTTATTAATTTACGAAATATCAAATGATGGCATTGAGTTGCAAAAGAAAACATATTTGAGAAGGGAAAAAAGACTAATCAAACGGTTAAGATTACGTGAAAGAGCAACATAACGTCCATTTGACGGTTCAATCAAACTCAAGTGAGACCCACAGTCAACCCCTGTACATATTTCTCCGGTGTAGCAGCAGGGACAAAAGTGGAAAATTAAAAACTGGAATTCCTCTGATTTAACAAAAGAGAGGGGAAAGCAACTCTGGTGGGGTTGATGGTATCTTCTTTGAATTTGAATTGAATTGAATTCAATGGAGAAGAATATCTGTTAATAAGATTGCAAAAAATAAATGATAAAAATGTTAGAAGAAGACGAAGATTTTCTGGAATCAGAAACACAACTTACCGATGACCAGAAAATTGAGATTGCCAAATGGTTCCTTCTTAATGCCCCCGCCGGCGAAATTCAGTACGTCGCCAAAGGTCTTCTTCTTCTCTTTCATTTATTTTCTGCGCTAATTTTTTGTATTTTGAAGGTTTTTTCGTGCTTGAAATTGTGACCGCATTGGTGTTCGTTTGCGATCGGCAGTTTATTGTTTCCATTTTTGGTTTTGAGCGTCATTCGGTTTGATTTGCAGATGTTAGAGCTATTTTAAAGGACGAAAATATATATAAGAAAGCGGCCGAGGAGTCATTTCCTTCGTACAACAAATCTCACTTGATTTGTCTCGAATTCCCAAACAGAAGTGGCGATGTAAGTCTCTCTCTTGTTTTCTTTTTTCATTGGGTAAGTTAGATCTTTGAAAATGTAATTTAGACTAATAGTGTCATTCAAATTGATAATTTCAGATTTGATAGTTTTCCGTAGTTGAAGATTAAAATATTAAGTGAACTGTAAGCAATACTTATTGTACTGATGTTGTAATTTTCCTTAGTTGATAATTTCAGATTTGATAGTTTTCGGTAGTTGAAGATTAAAAAATGAAGTAAATTGGAAGCAATATGATGTTGCAATTTTCCTTAATTGAAGGTTCATGACCTCTCTATGCATCCTTTAGAGCTCAAAGACTGAAAGAAAACAAAGGATAAAAGTTATGCTTGAGAAACTTTTAAAAAAAAGTTGCATGAAAAATAAGTAATATTAATCTAATAAGTCTCCAAATAAGGCTTTTAGGATAGAGATATACTTCATGGTACTTGGATGCTGGCGCTACTATATATGAAAGAGTTGGGTGTTGTTTGTTGAGCACCATGTTTATGGACAAGTTCTCTACATCTGTTTAAAGCTTGTGTATAGGGAATTTCCACCACTTCAATAAATGATTACTTCATCAATATAGAAAAGAAAACTTTCCGGAGAACTGTTCTTTATGAAGTCTAAGATTTTGTTCCCCTCTTCTAAAAAGAAAGTATAATGCTTTTCATTTATGTAGTAATGGCCACTTGGAAGCTATTTTCATGATCTAGCTGTGTAAAGTTGCTGCTCACTAATTTGTAGGTACTGATTACATCATTTAGTGAGGTTGATAAGGATGAGTATCTTGATCCCCGGACTGCCCAGGTTGCCAGAGTTGACCATGTCAAGCAAGTACGTAGTTCAGTTAGTATACAATGCTAAATGCTATTTTTGGATTTTTTACAGTTTGGCGTTTTGACTTTCTTCTTGTTGATAAGATTAATAATTTCATTGGATGAGGCACCTCCTTCCATGAGCCACTAACAAACTACCTTGCAAAAACACAAAAGCACCAAAAATGGTGCTGGAATTTATCATCATATCCCCAGTCTCTTAATTTCCCCAATAGTTGCATGATATGTAAGTTTAAAAGCTTATAATCTTGAAAGGAATCATTTAATAACTTCTATTATCTTTTTTATAATTGAAAAAGTCCATTTCACTGTTCCTATCAGTTGAGCCGACAGAACTTAATAAATGATAATCTAAAGTGACAATGAAAAACTTATCTTTTTCCTTCTTCTTTTTTCGGGGCATGGAGTGGTGGGATCCATAGAAGAGGAAGCAATTTGTAAGGATGAGTATTTTGTTTAGAAGGTAATTCAAAAAAGCAATAATATGGACAGACATAAACAACCTGGTAGAGATGGTGGGACTATATCCAAAAATGTGCTTATTCTGAAAGAAAGGAAAAGAAAAGTAAAAAGATCAGGACTAAGTAAGAAAAGAAGTATAGTGCTGGGTGTACTCCTTTTTATGCTGTGCAATTAAAAATCTCTACATAAACTGGTTTTATGCTCATGTTGTTTATCTATAGTTTAGTATGTTTAGACATCTTCTGGCTGATTGGAACTTGATTTGTTAAACACATTCAGGCATTAGGGATAAAGAACAAAACACCAGAGTGAATTGTGTTAACTGTTAGGTTGGTTTTCATGATAGAAGTGGATATCAAGAATGAAGATATTGTAAACTTGAAAAATGTGCTTTGATATAGCAAGCTCTTGATTATCCTCATTATTCAATAGTTATGAACTTCACATAAGATGCATTTTCTATTCTTGTTAATGGTGATGGAGTGAATACCAATTTTGGAAAAGTAAAATAAGTCTCTTCTACTATAGCTGGTCCATGGTTTTAAATTAATCCTCATTAGTCTACAGTGCTGAATGTCACATAACATGCATTTCTTTTCGATTCTTGTTAATGTGATGAAGTAGATGTAAACAAGGGCGGAGCTAGCATAGGATGAACCCCCTTCAGCGGAAAATATTACTATATATACATGGTTAACATTATTTTTTATGTATATACAATAGATGTCGAACCCCCTTCGATTAGTTCGTGGCTTACTTCTTCAGATTTTGAACCCCCTTATTAAAAATTCTAGCTCCGCCACGGGATGTAAATAGATTGGAAAATTGAAATAAGTCTCTGCTTAATATAACAAGTGCATGGGTTTATTCATAATTCAAGGGCTGTGAAATTAAATGTATTTCCCTTCTCTCTCTTTTTTTCCTAGTTATTGTTGCCGTGTAATAATTTATGCTCCCTTCTTGTAAGCTCATGGTATGTCTGCATTCTAGGTTTGTAAAGACGTTAGGCCAGCAAGAGATGAAGAACTTCCATCTGCTTTCGTGGAAGAGTATAGGTAAGCATTTGTAGGGTATGAGATATATTTCTCAGTTTAATATCTTTGGTATTGCTTCCCTTTTTAGTTACTCACATTCTGTTTTTTCCATTGAGATGTTGAAGTTTTTCTATATTATGACATTCACAATTATTTTGCCTAATTGGGCTTATTTTTTAACCATGCTCAACAAGACTTGCAAATTCAACCTCAGTTCTCAGACGGCACTCAGATTATAGTTTAAGATATGCTAGAACAGTTGCATTTCTTGTGGAAATTTTCTTTCCGGCTTAATTGAAAAAAAAGCTGCATGTTTTGGTCTGCGCTTACCTAAATCAGTCTGAAAATAAATAGTTTAGGCTAATCTCTCCTAATAGATGCTCTTCTTCTTAATCAGTATCATTTCTTCTCTGTCCTTCTATATTGTATTCTATGCCTTATCTTTCGAGATATTCTTAGTAATCTTCACGTCAGTCCTCAAGTGTTAATAAGCTATCCTACATCATGATTCATGTGTGTGTTTATTCCATTAAGAAATCTGATTCATAATACACTGGTTTACCTTTTTGTTCATCTTTATCGGTGAGGAACAGGTGTCTCCAAATTAATGGGTAATGACATCAATGTCAGATACTAAAATGGTAGTAAGACACCTAAATTTGGTATTATTGGGAGGCATTAAGAGTATAAAAGGATTATATTCTGAGAGCGCAGTGAATTCTTCAATAGTTCCTAATGCTTGACATGCAGATTATAAAAATCATGTTTTTGTTTTATGTGAGTAGTTCCCTTCTTAACATGGTTAGTTATTCTTCTCATTAGAGGCTTTGTTTATGAGTACTGACTTTGTGATTACCATTGCTTGCCAAATTCTCCTAATCATGGTAATTCTTGTGTAGGTCTGCCATGGATGCTGAAATTATGAAGTATGTGAGTGAAACATATCCAAAAGGCATCTGTTCAGTTTACTGTACGAAGGGAAAGGATGTGGAAGAGCCAGGATTCGACTTTGAACTTGTTGTGGTGATTTCAGCTGCTAGGCATAGTCCTCAGAATTTCTGGTGTGTTAGATTATTAAAATTCTAACTCTGATTAATTTGTGCAACACTCCCTTCATAATTCCTAAATAGTTATACTTATCGTGGTGCAGAACTTGTAAACAGATACTGAAGTAATAGGTTGCTATATATAAACAAAGAATGAGGGATTCTATTGCCTATTTTTCCTGTCGGCTTCACACTTGTCACTTGCGTCAAGTGATATCTTGTTATAGCACGTCTGACTTGTCAATTGGGTCAACTGATACTTCTTATAGCTTTGTCTAAAGAACCTGATACTATATGCATCTTCTGTAGCAATGGAAGCTGGCGATCAATATGGAATATTGAATTTAAGGATGAAATTCAATCTGTAGAAGTGAGAGGCGAGATGCAGGTATGCTTTCATCAACAGTATGAGCATATAGTGTTTGCCTTTTGGTTTCCTGATCTTTATTTTAACCCTTTCACAGTTTTCTGGTTTTTTCACTGACTTTAGTCATGAATGTAGACTCTACTGAATTATTCTTTTTGGATTGAGCCGACCTTCTAGTTTAGGGGTGAGGGTAGTTGTCGCTTTGTTGTTGTATCAAAAGCTTAATTATTCAAACTTGTATATCCTTTACCTGCTCTGTATTCAGGTTGGTGCCCATTACTTTGAAGAGGGAAATGTACAGCTAGATGCAAAACACGAATGTAAGGATACAACGCTAATTCAGGTAAGTGACTATAGTTTGTTCATAAACTTCTCTTTGCTTTGTTGTTGTGTCTCCTGGTCTTAACTCATAAGGGTATAGCAGCTGTTCTCTGCTGTAGATTGTGCTGTTTCTTTTGTTTGTTTCTTAACCAGTGCCAAGTGTTAACGCTTCAAAACAGCACATAGAGACTGTAGATTGATGCCTCGTGAAGGTACTCAGAGAATGCAATGAGAGTTTAATTCTTTTGGCAATCAATCATGATAAATTTTCTCAAAAGAAATTTAAGGGCGGTTTTGAGTTTAGCTATTTTTCACCTCCCTTCTGCAGTGTGAGACTGTGGTTGTTGGTGCTTGTTTTCAATAAGCAAAGTCTGTTAGTTCTCAACTTCATGGTATGTATTGTTTCCAGATTACCATGTCTGGAGCAAAATTATAAGCATTACTATCCAACTCTAGCAGTAGAACAGACTTCCATCTATGATAGCTTTTTTCATAATTTTCTTTCATTTAACACGATTTGTCCGTAACTTATACTTCCAATGAGAGTAAAAAGGCACTAGGATGGTTATACAACCAAGAAAATGAAAAGTGATATAGCTGCTTCTGCACATCCTACTTTGTGTATCTGTGTAGAGATTGAAGGTCATATTAATATCAACACTTTGTATCTTAAGCAATCTGATTGGGAATCATATTGTAGAACAAATAGAAGTAGCATGTTAAGAAAATAAATGGTGAGACACAACAGTTTCTGGATATCCTATATTTTGCTGGTCTATTGTTGGAAAAGGTTAAAGCTAAAATTTTAAAAAAATATCTTGAGTGATCTGATTAGTAATCGAACAGGGAAGAAAAGAAGTAGCATGGTCAGACAGCCAGAAAGAATAAAAAGTGAGACAATTGTTTCTGGAAATCCTATTTGCTTAATCAGTGTAAAATTTGAAGGTCAAGCTAAAGGAGAAGTTTTTTTCTTGAACAATCTTATTAACTCGAAGAAATAAAAGTTTGATCAAGTCTATCTTGTGATTTTGTTTATACTTTCAATGGTTAAAGTTCGAATTTACTGATTTTGTGGTGTCTTTCTTAGTCCCCAGATGATTCTGCAATTTCCTTGGTCAACATTATTCGCCACCATGAGACTGAGTATCTGGCTTCTCTTCAGGTTTTTACGTTGTTCCTGCATCACATTCAACCCCTCTTTCCATCATGTCACCTAGCACTTCCCCCTTCCCTGCCCCTCTCTTCCACCACTTTTCTATCAAGTCTCTGTTGCTGGTATTTTTGTTCCAAGTTACTGATCGACTTTTTACTGGCAGACATCTTACTTGAAATTACCTGATACCACTTTCAAGGTACTCCTTCAACTTCAAAGCCTTTAAATCAAAATACTTTAAATGAAAGATGCATGAGTGCTTGTCATTACTCATTACAATCATACAGCAGTCATGTTTTCTCACACTGTCTTAGCTGGGAGAAACACCTCTCACCACCTTGCACCATGAGAAGGGTACAAATAAATAAATTCTCATCTTTTGCAGGACTTGCGGAGGAAGCTTCCTGTTACTCGTACATTGTTCCCATGGCACAACACTGCACAATTTAGCCTTACAAGAGACATTGAAAAAGAACTTGGAATTGGAAAATAGAAACATTGCATGTCTTTTATATAAGTTGAACATGTATACACCATTCTTGATATGACAAGCGAGTTTACTTGAGATTGCCGTCTCCGGCTATTTGTTGTCTTGTATTCCTTTGAGAGAGGGATTTTCATTTTCAGTTATTTTACCATGTTTGCTAATGTGTGAACTGCCCCTTAGTTGAAAATTTGCCAGTTGGCCTGAGAGAGTTGTGTATGCTGTGAAGAGTTGTAAAGTACTGAATTGGAAGTCTTTCTTCATGGTTTTTAACCTTGGAATGACTGAACAATGCTGCTGGTAAAGAATGATACTTTTTAGTTGTTATAATGTACTTACTTTTTTCAAAAGTTTGGAAGGTCGAGGCGAATCCAACCATCAAAATGTTCAAACTTTGTTGTAATTTCATTTAATCTGTCCCTTTAAGATTTTGTTGGATCATAAGATCTGTGAACCTTTGTTTGGATGACAGTTGGATAGATTGTATCATTTTGTATGTCATGTATGACCAATTTGAAGGACAATTATGGTGTATTGAATTGTATTCTCATCTGGATAGATTGTATCATTTTGTGTGTCACATATGACCAATTTGAAGGGCAAACCTTTAAGAAAGGTAGGGGGAAATGAATAACTAAAAACGTATTATAAATGATAAAGTATGATTAATAGATAATAAACAAAGATAAAATGAGAAAAACAAATAAGGTACTGTAAATGATAAAATATGATTAATAGATGATAAACAGAGATAAAATAAGAAGAACAATTAAGGTAACAATTGCTTGAGTTTGTACAAAGTATAAGTGAAAATTTCGGAGGTCACACAAAAAAGTTCCGTTACCGGGAATCGAACCCGGGTCTCCTGGGTGAAAGCCAGATATCCTAACCGCTGGACGATAACGGATGTTGTGTACCTTCTTCTATTTAAAACAATTTAACACCAAAGTTCGTTCAATTTTGTTTTTCCCCGTATTGTCCCATGCGACCATCTCCAACCCACCCCTATTCTACTATTCATTCTCAATATTTAGAGAGTAAAAATAGAGAATGGGCACTCCCATCCCTCTTTATTTTAGTCTCTATTCTTCATTTTTATTTTTAAAGAGGTGAATAGTAGTTTTATTATTTTATTATTATTTATATTATTTTGTAATCAACATTATTTACATATAATGTCATTACTTAAATATCTTATACTTGATTTTTTTTTAATGTAATATAATATTTTAAAAATATATTATTTAACATATACTATATTCATTCTGAATTAACAGTATTTCAATATTTTTTAATTTTCCTCACTAATATAATTTGATTTTATTATTAATTTTCACTATAAAAATGTACAATTAAAATGATAAGATGAAAAATCTAATTTAAAAATACAATACATAACATAATAATTTAAATACAAGATAAAAGTCCAATACATAAGATGATAATTTAAATGCAAGATAACAATACAATACATAAGATAATAATTTAAATACAAAATAACAATACAATAAATAGCATAATAACTTATTTATCACAACAATATTTAGTAATTCAGTATGTCATTTTCGGATTTAGCAATATTCTGAAAATAATAATAATGTATGATCCAAAAAATTATTGTAATTGTGGTTGTGCATATTGATTTCTTTTTTCAATTATTCATAGTTGTTCTTGTTGCATGTAATCACGAACATTTGGATCACTAATAGCCTCTAAATGTTTCCTTAAAATTTTATTTTCTTCTATAAGTTCCTTGAGTTTGATATATCCATCTAGCCTTTCACCGTCTCGTTGATTGGATGTAGCCGACTCTAATTGCACCAACAAAAATGATGGTAGATGAAAATCTCTTATTTGAACAATTTTTAGTTAGATGTAAAAAGTTAAGGATAAAAATGTTAATTTTGAACTCCGTAATGCATTATCAGATCATTTTTGGGAGTAACATAATAATCTTGAAAGTTGAGTATTCATGTAACGTTTAAGTAATTGTATTTCACTAATGATTTCACTTTTATTTGAATTGTGCATTAATTTGTATATTATATAATACTTGATTGCAATTTATGTTATTTAGAAATTTAGAATAAAATATAATTTTATCTTAAAAATAAATTTGAAAAAATAAAATATTATAT
>JAJOOS010011675.1:0-10479 GCA_029582725.1 Solanum chiquidenum | reverse complement strand
CCAAAAAACGGTGCTGGAGTACATTGAATCGTACGCAACTCACTTTGATTTGGTACGACACATTAAGTTCAATACCAAAGTGTTGAGCCTAAGCTATGAAGATGACAGCAGTTCATCAATTAATGGAGCTGGAGAATGGAATTTGTGTAAAGGCAAGTGGAACGTCACCGTACAGGACACTCCAACCCTTTCTACACAGGCAAGTTAATTACCAAATACTATAAATTTAAGAAAAGATAGTAGAAGATTTCTTCAAATCTGTCTCCTCCGTCCGTTCACTTTTACTTTTCACCTATTATTCAAATATATTACACTTATATCAATAATTGTTTTCTTCAAGTCAAATAATGACAACAACTTATGAAAATGAGATGTATACAAAGAAATATTGAAAATAAATCCTCTTCATTAATTTTTCAGAGAGTGTGTAAGGATTGCTCGTAAGCTAAGCAGATTTTGTCCCGTGGTTGGTTGAAAATTGAAAGTGCGTGCAGGTATACCAAGTTGATTTTGTAGTAGTTTGCGTGGGAAGGTTCAGCCAGGTTGCAAACATGCCTGAATTTCGTTCAAACAATGGTCCTGAAGCTTTTGAGGGCCAAGTAATCCATTCAATGGACTATTCCAAGATGGACTCCAAAACTGCAACCAACTTTGTCAAAGGAAAACAAGTAGCCGTTGTTGGATTTCAGAGATCAGGAATGGACATTGCAATGGAGTGCTCTACCGTTAATGGTAAGTAGTGCAGCACACTCAATTATATTATTTAATTATATTCTCAACATTAATTTTTTGTTTGCTTAAAAAACTTCAGATTGATTCTTAGGACTAATTTATTAATATTGCAGGGGTTGAACGTCCATGCACGGTACTAATCAGGACCCTGCATTGGAACCTTCCAGCTGATTTTTCCCCATGGGGACTTAATTTGGGATATCTGTCCTTAAGTCGATTCTCCGAACTTATGGTGCATAAACCTGGTGAAGGCCTTCTTTTAAGTCTCCTCGCCACAACTCTTTCACCATTGGTAACTAACTGCCCATACACATCTTTGTTTTCCTCTCACAAAACAAAATTAAAACTAACATACATGCAGTATCATTTCCATTTCACAGAGGTGGGCCTTATCAAAATATGTAGAAAGTTATATAAAACACAAGAACAGGCTTGCAAAATATGGAATGGTGCCGGAGCATAGCTTCTTAAATGAATTGAGTTCATGTTCAGTTGCTGTAGTTCCAGAAGGCTTCTACGACAGAGTTGAGGAGGGAAGTATAAAGCTGGTGAAGAAAGCAGAGTGTTTGGGATTTTCTAAAGAAGGTATCGTGGTGGAGGGTCAGGCCGAAACAATAAAATCGGAGTTAGTCATACTAGCTACTGGCTTCAAGGGAATTGATAAGCTCAAACACATTTTTGAATCAACAAAATATCAAGAATTCATAGCAGGCTCAGATGATTTTTCCCTTTATAGGTGAGTAAGAAAAAACAATTACTTTTGCAAGCATGTCATCTCTCTCATTCATCATGTTAATGATATTAGGGAATGCATTCATCCCCGGATTCCACAAGTTGCAATAATTGGTTTCTCAGAAAGCATAGCTACTCTATACACATCGGAAATAAGGTGTCGGTGGCTGGCAGAGCTTCTTGATGGAAAATTCAAGGTACCTAGCATCAAAGTTATGGAAAAAGACATAGCGGAGTGGGATAAGTTCAAGAAGAGATATTCATATACTAACAAGTACTATAGGAAATCGTGCATCGCTGCATTGCACGTTTGGCACAATGACCAACTTTGCAAGGACATGGGATGGAACCCAAAGAGGAAAAAGGGCTTTTGGGATGAGTGGTTCCAATCTTATGGACCAATGGATTACCAATAATAATACTCCAGGCTCTCCCGTCCCTCTTTCAAGAATAAAGAACGAACCCTCCTTTCCCATCTATGTTTGATTTTGTTTTTTGTTTGCCTAAACTAGCTTCTAGGCACATCTATATGCAAGTCATGATATTGTAAAATAATATCAATACTAATAATAATAGTTTTCCTTGTTAGTCATGCTAATTCAACGTAATATTTTCATTTGCTCCCAAATGGGAATAGTAATTATTCAAATGCTCAACTCCTTCGAACAAAAAATTCGGATGCCGGTAATTAAATGGGGATAGAGTGATACGTTTGGAGTTCAATTGTGTTAGGCCCGGTCGAATGAGTGATGACCAGTAGCAGTAGCCAATGTGGATGCATATATTATTTTTTTATTCCTGTAAATCTGCAAAATATCAATTTTACTATCTCATTGTTAAACCGTTAACATTGAAAATAGATATAACCCGTAAACAAATAACCAAAAATTCGATGCAAATCAAGTTATAGAGGATAAAAGAAACTGAATCTAAATTGAGGCAAAAAGTAAGATGAGCAAATAAAGACGACAACTAATTTAATTGCAAAAGAGAAAAGCACTAACAATTTTAACTCAACACAAATCCAAACTAATACTCCACTTAGAACAAAGAGTCATTGAAAAAGTGGATGAATATAATATGACAAAGAAGGGATACTAGTGGGCTTGTCTGGCAAACATGGAGAAGTCACAGGAATGACTGAAGAAACTGAAAAGCAGCTGTTGAATATAATTGGATTTACAAAAGGTGCTTTCCTTATAAGGTCTCACTCACTTCAAAGAGATGGAGTAAAATGGAATGCCATCAACTTGTGGATAAACTTACAAGTAGGATTAAAAACACTTATACTTTCCTATGCAGGGAGGCTTCAAATTGTGTTGGTTGTGCTGTTTTCAATTCACAGTTTTTGGGGTTCAGTATTTATACTTCCTCAAAGTGTAGTAAAGGAGGTGGACAAGAAAGTTTGTGGGGGAGAAGTGGTGAAAAAAAGAAAGTTTCATTGGTGTCTTGGGAAAAGGTTTGTTGTCCAAAGAGGCAAGGAGGTCTCAATATAAAAGGGTATGGGAAATGGAATGTTGCATCTGTAGGCAAGCTAGTATGGCAAATAGATGTACCCAAATGGAAAATTCAAATGGTATACAAATGGAAAATTCAATCTTACAACTAGTGGAGCCAGGGGGTATCTTGCACTACTGGGCCAAAGAGAAAAACTGGAAAATGCAGAGTTAAGATACAGTGATGGAAACTAATAAACACTTGTTTGTAGACTGTGAATATGCTACAAAGATGATAAGTTGGTCAAATATCAACCTGCCTGCAAGAGAGTTGAACGAACATATTGAAACTGATAAAGAAGAAACATTGGAAGAAATTCAAAAAGGAAGTGGTATGGTATATATACCATAGTTGGAAAGCAAGAAACTGGAAACAATTTAAAAGAGTCAACTTACAACATTCAGACATAGTAAAGGAAATCATTAGTGAAATAGTGGGAAGGATAGAAATGTATAAAGATTCAAAAAGAGCTATTAGAAGTAGGAGTTTTTGGCAGAATTTATGTACCTAGAATTAGTTTTGTTTTAGTTTGAGAGCTTGTACTCACTCACTCCTCTTAGCAGGGTAATGAGGAATGGTGCTTTTAGCTTGTAAGTGGCTTTTTTGTTAATAATAATATTTACATTGGTTACCAAAAAAAAAAAGGAAAAGTAAATTGAGAAACGAAAGGTTTAGAAAATAAAGATGAATACGCCATTTCTATTTATAGGATGTGATAGAAAAAATGAATACTAGCACACAAAAGTAGCTAATGTATGTAGACAAGTAATTGTAAGATGTCCTTCATATCAATTATATGACTTTATGTTGATATTGCGTCTAAACTCACTCATCTAAAATTACTATTTTTTTTATTAATAAGAGTCTACAACACACAGTAAGCATACACGAGGTGGTCCACATGTGTGCTTGATATAAATTTAATTTGAATGAGGTCAATTTAGTCATTTTAAATAATACTCAATGCTTCTTTTACTTGTACAAAATGCAAGGTTGTTTAATATGGACATCAAATGACCAAAAACCCAATATTATTGAACTCAATTGTCATATGTTACAGAGCATTGCAATTGGCTGAAAAGGAACTTCAGTGTAGCTACAAAATAAATATTGTACTCCTTGTCAGAATTGCCCCTATGCGGCTATGCTTATCTTATCAACCATGTGTTACGTGGTGAAATTAAAGACATCTTCTTGAGACAAGTCATTTTATGCGGGACCGACCTAGATATATATATATATATTCCCTCCATTTTATTTATATGTCATTCTTATTAAAAATAGATAATATTTAATATTTGTTACTTCACAAAATCAATGCATAAATAATACTATTACTCTTATTTTACCCTTGTGAGTCATTGATCTTGAAAATATATATTTAACTAACATAGAAAAACTAAGTAAATATTTCATATTCATTAGTCAAATTAAATAATAAAAATAAATAAATTCATGTGCATTGGTCAAATTAATTAATCAAAATAAATTAGTTCATATTAATTGATTGAAAAGTTGACTTCAAAAAAAATTAAATAAGGGTAGAATAGTAAACTAACTTAATTTATTAATACATATCAAATAAAAAATAGTGATATATAAATAAAAATAGAAGGAGTATCGTATTACCGAAAAGGAGTCGAGTAGAAAAGAAACTCAAAATTATGTAAAAAGTACTATGAATTACAATGATTAATAATTTAAATATTTTTAAAAATATATAAAATTTGTTGGGCTCTCAAAATTTTACATATGCCACATAAATTGGCATAGAGAAAATAACACATATTATTTAAAATAACATAAAAATATTATAAATTATAATAATTAACAACTTCAAATATTTTTAAAAATATATATAAATTTGATTGATTTTCAGAATTTTATTTGTGTCACATAAATAAATTGAAACAAAAAAATAATTATATTGTGCCTGTGCTGACACGGGCTCGTGTATCTAGTAGTAAGTATAGGAGTGGAAATGTAGAGAGTGTATTGTTGGTTGTACCAAATGGAGAATTTCAATGAGAGAGAGAGCAGAAAAAAGGAGGTGATAGCAATAATTGGTGCTGGAATAAGTGGCCTCTTGGCTTGCAAATATGCAATCAGCAAAGGATTTGATCCAATTGTGTTCGAATCGGAGAGTAGCATTGGAGGTGTTTGGAGTAAGACTATTGAGAGTACTAAGTTGCAGACACCAAAACCCCTTTACCAATTCTCTGATTTCCCCTGGCCCGATTCTGTAACTGAAATGTTCCCTAACCATCAAACGGTGCTGGAGTACATTGAATCGTACGCACGTCACTTTGATTTGCTTCGCCACATTCACTTCAATAGCAAAGTGTTGAGCCTCAGCTATGAAGATGGCGAACCCTCTCTTAGTGGAGATTGGAATGACGCTAAAGTGAAGTGGAACGTCAATGTACAGAACACTCTAACCCTCTCTACACAGGTATTATTTTTATTTGATCACCTTACCTCAAATTTAGTTGTTAGTATCTGAGATCTAAAAGGAACATCTGATTCTAATGTAGATTTGCACGAAAAATGTTTTTAACTTTCATCAGAGCATTAAAGTTGCTAAATAGAAGTGGGAAATTTGAATTAGACAACGTATTTTGACTCTTCTTTCGCTTTAAATGAAACACATCTGTTTTATTTGACTTGCTTCTCTTTCAACTTATAAAATTTCCCTCGTGTTCTTTTGTACTGCCTCTATCTTCTCTCTCGTTGTGTTGGTAACTCCATTTCTTGGTGAAAAGTATTTCCCACTAATCAAACATCTTTCAGAGATTCAGTACTTTTCATTCTCTTCCTCCAGTTGAACTCTTATACTCGATCACTCATAGCTCATGGTTGGTTGAAAATTGAAATCTGAAATCGCAGGTATACCAAGTTGATTTTGTAGTAGTTTGCGTGGGAAGATTCAACCAAGTTCCCAACATCCCTGAATTCCCTCCAAACAAAGGCCCTGAAGCTTTTGAAGGCCAAGTAATCCATTCAATCGATTATTCCAAATTTATTCACATCAGAAATAAGGTGCCGATGGCTTGCAGAATTTCTTGATGGAAAGTTTAAGCTACCAAACATTAAGGTGATGGAGGAAGAGATAGAAGAATGGGATAAATACAAGAAGAGATACTCGTACTATAGGAGATCATGCATCGGTGCATTGCACAATGACCAACTCTGCAAGGACATGGGATGGAACCCAAAGAGGAAAAACGGCTTTTGGGCTGAGTGGTTCCAACCTTACGGCCCAATGGATTACATCGCCTAATACCTGTTTCAACAATAATATATTAATGAAGCTTCTTTTCCTTCACTACTTGTTTGTATGGTTGTTTCATATTGTATTGTACTCTACACTTTTAATTTGATAAATATAATATTTGTTCTTTCAAATGTTAGCACCATCAACAAATTTGAATGATGAACTTACAATATTATAAAGAAAAGTAAGATAAATGGCAGAGTTAAGAATGAATTATGTTATTTAAATGTTTGTGTTATGCAATTCTAGGAATAAAAATACTTATTTATATTTTAATATTTTAAATTCATTAATCAAATTTCAAAACCTTACCCGTTTGGAAATTGATTGAGTTACGTAAATTTTTATTTTATTTTATTTTATATTGTATTTTTTTTGTAAAACCGTATCTTTTTTAGTGTTAACAAGTTTTATTTTATTTTTAAATTTTAAATTAATTTTAATAATTCATAAATTTTGCATATTTTTCTTAAAAGAATTGTAGATTATTTGTTTTTATAAATTGCAAACGTGGGAGATTCCTTTTTCATTTTCATATTTTTTTTATTTTTTTTTAAATTGACTTTTAAAATACTGAAATTTGAGATTAATTGTGGCGTTGACATGTGACGCTTTTTCCTCTCCTATTATATATAGATAGATTTATGTCCTATAGATGAAATTTTGAGAGTCAACGAAAACTTTTTTTATATTTTCAAATATTTTAAGCTATTAATTATTATGATTTATAATATTTTTTACATAATTTTTGAATATATATATATATATATATATATTTCTATTAAATAGAAATGTGAAGCCTTGAACGACCAAGGGTAGTTTTGTCAATTTATCAAATTCCAAGCTTAATTTAAGTGTACATTATGCATTGAGAGTATTGAACATTTTAGAAAAACCAGTCAAAAGTTATGTAATTCCCAATGTATCCACCATTAAGTTGTGGATTTCAATTGTCACACGTGTACCAACACATTGGGAGGAGTAAAAGAAATCAATGCAAAGTTAAAACATGGACCCATTTTTTGATTCACTTCAAAAGTCTATACATTTAAGACCACACATTTTTTTTAAAATAAAATAAAAAATTCTCATTTAATTTTGTATATACGTATTAGAGTGTTATTAATTTGAATTCATATTTATTTTTGAATGTACTTATCACTTTTAATGAGATTTTTCTCATACTTAAAATTTAAATTCGAGGCCTTTTAATCATTTCCTTTCTTAATGTGGTTCGGTCATGAAAATATAGTTTTTGTTTTATTAAAAAAATATATAGTTAAAGTCGTGTTTGGTCAAATTCTATATAAAAAATATAAATATATATTTTTTAAAAGACATAATACATAAATATGTCATTTAACTTGGTTTCATTTGACATCAATGCCCTTCAATTTTGAATGTGCATAGTAGACGCATAAATTTGTATAGAATTGAACAAGTAGACACATGTGTCCTACTTGACGTCCTACGCGGCGATATAATTCATGTCCTATGCGGCATTCTATGTGGCGTCCTACGTGAATTATTTCTTGTAGGACACGTGTGTCTACTTATTTAACTTTATATAAGTTTAAATGCTAACATGTGCACACTTGAAGTTAAATGTCATAGATGTTAAGTGAGGTCAAGTTAAAAGATATATTTATATATCATATCTTTTTAAATATGGTCTACATTCCTCATTTTCTAAAAATTACTTGACTAATTTATCAGAGACATACAACCAAATTGTACTAAAAGAGTAACATATCAAAATAAATAATCGTATAATGTCATAGATTATATCTCATATAAAAAAAACAAATCCAATTATTTTTTTAAAAAAAAATAAGTTGAATTTGTGTTAAGTTATTGATTTTGCAAATAATATTTGATTATTTGAATATGTTTTTTCTAAAAATAAAATAAAATATGAAATATAATTAAAATGGAGCCATTTTTATAAAAAATTATTATTTAGGATAAAATTTGAAAAAAATATATAGTTAAAGTATTAAAAAAGTTTTGATTGTTTTTCAAATTTCATATACAATTTTTAAGTTATGTTTGTAATTTTTATAATTCGACGTTGATTTTCAAATAAATAAAGTGAAATAAAAAGATTATCTATTTCTTTGTGTTCATTTATTTTTCATATTTATAAAAAATAAATAATCGAATATAATATTTATTATCTTAAGAAATAAGATATAATTTAATTTTCTTTTTCATAGTTATACTACTTTAAATGTGAAAAGTGATAATGTGGTTAAGAAAAAGTAGAACACAAATGAGTAAATAAGATTAATTCACTCAAATTGTTTGTTGAATTATTAACATTAGATGAGTAAAAAAACCATTAAATTTAAATTAACTTTTTAAATCAAATGTGTATGTTTGGCATTATGTTAAAATAACCATTGGATCATATGATATTGTAGTGTTAATTAAAACAAATTTAACTAAGTTATATTATTTTTAAAAAATAATAAAATTACCAAACTACCCCTGGCTACAAGCAGACATGTTGACGAAGTCCTGCCTGCTTGTAGCTTCTTCTATTAAGTAGTCTTTTGAACTAATTTGTCCTGCCTGCTTGTAGCTTCTTCTATTAAGTAGTCTTTTGAACTAATTTATGAGGTTAAGCTAGGTATAAAATCATTTACTATTTAATATCTTCTGTTAAAATTCATTATTCGATTCGTGTGTCCTTTTTTTACACGTTAGATCAGCATTTTTTTTATAAAAATCTCATTTCAGTTGACGACTCTATAGACCGGCACATATCATTCGACACTGATATTTCATTCTACTCAAAGAAAATCTGAGACAGAGACGTATAAGTATCAGCTAATGGAACATGGCATGAACTACTTATGACAAATTCTCATATAGGGATGTTAAATGGGTCATTCCCTTTGATTTTTCTTCTTTAAAAATTACTTTTATGATTCAATTCAATACTTTAAATAATTATTTAAAAAAATATTCCTTGTGAAATTGAATAAAAATTATTGGTATTAGAAATATTTTTAGACCAAACTATTAACTATGGACATTTTTAATTTAATTTCACATTTTTATAACAATTTCATAGGTTGCTTTTAACGAAAATTGAATAGACTGGAGAAGAATAATAAGCATTGGGTAGGAGACAACATTATCCACACAGGTAACTGCAACGTTCCACCACTTGATTAGCATATTATCCATTCTTAACCATTTTATAACGAAACTTACATAAGTTTTATTGATAATTTAAAGGGAAAAATGTTTGAAATATATTCGTGACTGAAATTATTGTAATAATTGTAAATTTTGGAAAAGATATTTTACCTCTCTGCACTATTTAATAGTGTATTTTAAAAGAATATATGTGTCCATATGAACATCATAAATATTGTATTATTATAAATAGTAACGTGTCCACGTGGACACATATATATCTTTAAAATACACTATTAAATAGTGAAGATAGTTAATAAATCTTATTCAAAGTTTGGAATTGTTACATTAATTTCGATCAAAATTTGAATATATTTCAAACTTTTTTCCTATAAGCTAATTCTGATTGTATTAAATGTGAAAATGCCAAAAATGGACCGCCTCAGAATCGGTTTCCTAATTTTAAATTGTGTTTCGTAAGTATGAAGACTTTTACTTTGTATACAAAAAGGCAAAACCGATCGTCATTGCAAGGAAACAACACATATCAGACACTCAACATTATCAAAGGTGGGTCCTCTACTTAACCCTTTTATTCTCTTTAATTTCTAATTTCCTTTTTTCTTCCAAATGCTATCAATACACCTTCTCCTTAATACCATTTTGTTTTATTATATGAAAAATATTCTTATTATGCATAAGACATGAATAAATATCACTAGAACAAATATAAATATTCTTAGGCTATTAATAGCTAAAAACCCTTGTTTTAGGGTTGTGGCTACTGGATGATTATATATTATTAATTTTGATAGATTAATTTTAGTTATTGTATGAATCACTCTTATGTTCTTATTTTAGTATTTTGTGATTGATCACCATTGAAATAAATATTGTATAATATTAATTTTGATTATCATATGATCAATCACTCTTATGTTCTTATTTTAGATCAGAGGCAGAGTGAAGATTAGGAGTTTGGGGTTCACAAGTTAATATATATAAAATAATAATAATTTTCTAATACAAATATAGAGTCTACGAAAAAGCTAGTGGGTTCGTCCGAACCCATAAACACCCACCTAGCTCCGCCTCTG
>JAJOOS010011674.1:0-13569 GCA_029582725.1 Solanum chiquidenum | reverse complement strand
TGTGTGGATGTAAATAAGTTTTTTATTCCGCACTATTTTCATTATTGAATGCAATGAATGACTATGTGGCTTGTATAAGACCCCTTCGGGGTTGAATACGCCATGTTACGACTAGGGGGTACTCTCGGGTCGTGACATAACACTTCCTATTGATTCTAACTACTCTAAATGACTTTTAAACATCTAGAAATCATCCATGAACATGAATCATAACCTTGAATTCATAATTCAAATTCAAAGTAGTGTAAAGAGTTAAGCCTTTAGAATTCTTTCGAACATTCTAAGAAAGTCCATTTGAGGAGTCTTCTACAACTTCTAGTAACTTGTTTTAAGACTCGAGCAAGTGAGTATGAGAATGATGAGAATGTATTCATGAGTCTACTTTTTCATCACGAAGTCCTTCATATCATGAACCTCAATTCTTAAATTCAGAATTCATATGCAAGAGAGAGTTAAGAGTAGAGTTCAAGAAAACCTTTGAGATCAACTATTGATTTGAACTATGTCTTGAGGAAGTAAGTAAGAGAATGAGAAAAGTCATATACATAAGTTTCGTGTAGTTATGTAGACCTTCGAGTTCCTTGTGGACTCCATAAATTTGAGTACCATTAAGAGGAGTAGTATCTTCAAGTTCTAAGTCTTGAGTATTGAGTTCGTAGTCCCCTGTGAGATTATATTTCTAATCATGGGACTATTACATGTTACCCCATGAAATCCTTGAGATGAATTGTTCATGCTCATAATTCCGCATGAACCCTATAAGTCGAACAATCTTGAGATGAGAAGTATCTTTGAGTCCTTAAGTTGAGTAGTTCATGCTCATAATTCCGTATGAACCCTCGGAGTTGAGTATTCTAGAAATGAGTAGTATCATTGAAGTTATTGAGTTCCAAGTATTGAGTTCTATCTATGGTTATTGAAAACCTTGAATTGAGTCGTTCACGTCCATAATTCGGCATGAACCATATTTTAAGAAGTATTTTACAAACGTTTTAAATTTGTTTTAAGACTTAAGATTTGAGTTGAGTAAAGAGTAAGAGTAAAGTTCATTTTCTTTAAAATAATACATGGGAACTAAGTATTCCTAAGAGTGAATGTTTTCACATTTAAGATGAGAGGAAACTGAGATTTCCAAAAGAGTTTTGAGCAGTTTGAGTACCATCTCTTTTAAGAGAAAGAGTTTTGAGTAATTATCTCAAATCAAAGAAAAAGTTATGTTTTTAAACATATGAGTTATGTATTTTGGGAGTAGTATTGAGCACTGATATGGGGACGAGTTTGAGTTCTGATACCTCACATCTCCATAAACCATGTAGCCATCATGGGTAGAAAGGATCATACTTTTTAGATGATTTCTTAGTGCTTTTTAGCATAGACTAGTGGATCCATTAGTTAAGGAATCCTACATGACGGTAAAGTATAGGATAGTTCTGGCAGCGTGGGCAAGACGTTGTATCTTCACTTAGGCTCATAGTGGTGGTTGTCGGTTAGAGAAACTCCCACAGAGTTATATTGTATTTTTATATACACATTGAGTATTATTGTATTTTTCAATACACTGAGTTTCCATCTACAGTTTTACAGCTTTCCATATATATTGCATCTTTTACTATTGTTTTATCCTTGAGTATCCAGAGTCGAGTACCCAGAGTCGAATATCATATCTTTGAGTTTAGTATCTTATTATTGAGTTGAGTTGAGTTGAGTAAGTATGAGAAGAGGTAAGTATGTTTCCTATTTATTAAGTTCAAGCTTATGTTTATGCTTTAGAATTCCTCTTACATGCTCGTACATTCCACGTACTGAGCCATTTGGCCTGCATCTTTTCATGATGCAGACACAGGTATTCAAGATCATCAACATGAGCTTCGTTGATACATCCGGGATTTTGAGTTAGCTATGGTGCGCCTCCTTGTTTTCGGAGGATTTCATTTACTTTTTAGTTTAGTCAGGATGTCGTGGGTCTTGTCTCGACTTCCATCTTTATCAGTTACAGGCTTCATAGATAGTTAGTATAGTTGAGAAGTATGTATTATTTCTATTTTATGGCGAGTTGAATAATTTATTTTATTCAGAGTTTTCTTTTGAGTTAAAGCTTTCTATTTAAGTTTCATGAATTTTTATTCAGTTTTTAAGCTTTTGCATGCTTAAGTTAGTCTTCCGCTTGTAGTCAACCAGGATGAGGGTTCGCTTGGGGACCAACAATGGTTCTTGAGTGCCGGCCACGTCCAGGTTGTAGACTCAAGTCGTGACACAAACATCTTCCATACACCTCAACTACGTGGAGCCACAGAGTGTGCCAGGTAAGACAAAAGGTATATAAAAAAAAAATTAAAAAATAGTTTAGAAGGCATAAAACCTTAGTTTAGTTAAGGTGTGTCTGTGATATTTTTGTCATAGTCTGGGGTGGTACTTGTGCCTTATCCCTAAATTAAATTCAAAAGAGTCTAATTTAAAGACTTCTTTATTTAATCAGTGTAACACCCCAAAAAGTTTTAAGCTAAGACTTGAATCATTTATAACGTCTCGCAACTCTACTCTTAAAATCTGAATCATTCGTCGTAAGTATATGAGCTTGAACCGGGTGATGTCCTACTTTATTAACGTCCTTTACCAAGTGTATAAAGGGTATATAAAGTGATCCAGGGTCATAAGGGATCTCAAACACCAAGTCAAGCTCAAAGCATTCATATTGGCTAAGTTCTCACACTAGTTCATATAAAAGTTAACTTCAAACACTCATATCTCTCCGTATATAATAAATTAGGTAACTTATGACCTATTAAACTAAAGGACTGTGAGTCTTCTTTCCAGCGCCACCAAGTTTTCCTTATTTCAAGTTTGGAGTAAAAAATTATAGTCGTTTTACTGAAACATACTCGGGTTGGAAAATTGGGCAAACTCACCTGCTCAATTGCCGATCCATCGAATGGGTTGGCGAATCGCCGAATTATCCTGAACGTCAAGTTTATGTCCATTTGGGTGAGCCAAAGTCCCAATGGATGATCTGCTGAGTAGTTTTTGTGAGGAGACCTCTAGATCACTGATTTGGCGACAAAAATCATTAAAAGGTCATTTTCTTTTATTTTTGTGGTTTTCTTACATTTCTAAAAGGGTATTCTTGACCTTTTACCCTAAAATCAACTTCCCTAAGTCCATCTTACAACCTAATAAAAGCATTATACGTATATCAACTCTCAAAATCACCAATTCTCATTCTTCCAAAGATCAACAACTCCAAGAAAGGATTTCTCTAATATATCAAGATCTAAAGGCTCCAAGTTCAAGATTCTCTGAAGAGACCTTCTTGCTTTCGTACGACTCAAGTTTTTATGATTTGTTAGTAGTAACATTTTGAGGTGTCATGGATCTTGTACCGATACCTATCTTTATATAGTAGAGACTTCATAGATAGAGAGTCTTGGTCAATCTTGCAGTACTCAATTTAAGATGTTTTATTTAAGACTTTATATTTAATACTTAATATTTTCATATTTGAGATTTAATAAATTATTTTTCAACAATCCTTCAGTTTTGATGCTTGTGTATGCTTAAGGTAGTCTTTCGGTGTGCCACGACCCAAAAATGGATGTGTTGGCACTCGTCTTATCCCACCAAAATAAGTCAGCCTAAAACACAAATATAACAAACTATGCGGAAGTAAGACATATTGAAATCTCATAATATCATTAGTGCGGATAACTAAGTCAGCTTAATAAAATCCCCAAAATCTGGTTGTCACGTGTACAAGCCTCTAAAGTATTACAATTGAATTAAAAGAAAAATACAAGTCTCAATTGACATTGTTTCTATAATAGAACAAGATCATAAATAAGGAGAAAGAAGGTCAGCTAAGATGACAAACAGCTACCTCACAAACCTCCACAAGAAACCTCGGACAAGAAGAGAAGAGAAAGAGTATCACAAAGATCCGGACTAGTAACCTACAAAAAATATAAAAGCAAGGGGTGAGTACCAAACCACACGGTACTCAGCAAGCAAACTTCTATACACAAGCTAATGGAATAGAATGGGTACTTCTTACACCCCAACCGAACCTCCACAACTACAACCTGCATAAAAACAGTCCAACCTAACAGCTCACAATTTACAAAGCACACAACTCAACAACAACACTCTAACAATTTCATGTTCTCGACAATAGGCTCAATATTCATCAATCACAAGTTCCACAGAAAGGCACTCACAATATCAGCAACACACAAGATCAAGTTCACCAATGATAAAGATGTGCAATGCAATGAAATGCAATGTTAAGTATAGTGATATATGTCTGACCTAACGATACACACCCGATGTCTCTCAGTCCGGGACCCATGGGGGAGATATTTGTCCATGCATCCATCACGGCGTGCGACACGACCCTCGATATATAGTATCCATCGTGGCGAGCGACATGTCCGTCGATATATAGTATCTGTTGCGGCGTGCGACACATCCCTCAAAATATAGTATCAGGTCGCGGCATGTGACACGTCCTTCGAAATGGTACATCCTCTTATCACATAACACTTATCACAACTATGTCTCAGAGCCGATGCAAATGACATGTTCACACAAATAATGAGGAGATGACCATTTTCACAACAATGCACAATTCACAACAACACAATCGTGATACAACATCAACAATGAATCAATAAGCCTTTCAAACCATTCTCAACACGTCACACACCAATAATTAATCACATTGCATTTTACTACCCCTTTTTCATCATTAGAATTATTCAATATGGACAAGTCAACCCATCACCAATTTTCATTACTCCCAACACATACCACAAGGAAATACACGATTCTATGTACTTAACAAGGGTTTAGAAATCCACTTGCCGCAATTTATCGAACAATCACTCTGGGACTTTAGCCTTCCCCCAAATAACATAACGCTAATAATATCTATATAATACAATACACCTAATATGTAGTTATATATATATATATATAATAATAATAATAATAATAATTGCAGGAGTATTTTCATCATCAATATTCCACCATAACCAATGTTAGATGCATATGTATCAATAATCGTTTGCCAGGCCGGGTTGGCAAAAGTTAAACATGGTAAAGATTGAACACGTTGTTTAATATGTATTACCAAATTGGTGAGACTATCAGTCCAAGGAGTTTTATGATTTTTCTTTAGCCTGTCGTATAAAAGGGCTAAATCACGAGATAAATTCTTATAAAAAGGGTGAATATAATTTAAGCTTCCCAAGAATCTCTGCAATTGCGTCCTATCTGTAATGACATCAGAAAACTTAGAAGCAAAATCAATTGATCTTTGAATAGGGGTAACCTTCCCTTGACAAATAAAATGTCCTAAAAATCTGACTTCAGTTTGAAATAGACTCATTTTTTGTTTAGAAATTACCAAACCGTTTTGTATAACTATTTTCTTGAAAATGTCTAGATGTTTAATATGCATTTCAAGAGTTTTTGAATAAACCAAAATATCATCAATATAAACAAAGCAAAAGTACTCATTACCCCCTTGAACTTGAAGCTTTTTATAAGGTGTACACCTAAGCTAAATTTCATTTTAATTATCCCCCGAACTTGTTTATTCCTCCGTTGCGTACACCTTTTTCGTCCACCTTCTCCTATTGTGAATACACGCGCGCGACAGCTGGCAAAGGTGGTGATTTGGATTTCCACCTGGATAAATAATAGCCACCTAGATAAATTAATATTACAAAAAATAAATTTCTTAAAGTTAAAATTCATTGTTTAAAAGTTATTTTTTAATAAAGGCTAATTTCGCGGAACTCCTTCTGGATTTGGGTTTTTTTAGACGTGAAGTTGGTCGATTAAATTTTAAATTTGTCTGAAATTCTTACCAAGTAAGTGTTAATCTTTGTTTCATTTACTTTTCATTTACATTTTGCCCTATTTTTCGTTTAAAATATGCCAAATATTAAAGAAAAATGGAGATTTTATGTTTTTTTACCGTTGTAGCTTTGTGATGTGGCAAAAAATCACTTCCTCATGCGCCTAGTAGAGAGTGTTGTCAATTTCTACGCCAGGTGGACAAAAAAGGTGTACGCGACGGAGGAATAAACAAGTTCGGGGGGGAGGTAATTAAAACGAAATTTAGTTTAGGTGTACACCGTATAAAAAGCTTCAAGTTCAGGGGGGGTAATGAGTACTTTTGCCTATAAACAATGATGAAGTCCAAATATGGGTTGAAAATGTCATTCATAATTTTCTAAAATTCTGAAGGAGCGTTTTTTAAACCAAATGGCATAACATTCCATTCGTATTGTCCAAACGGGACATTAAAAGCAGTTCTATAAGAGTGCTCTGTAAATATTTGAATCTGCCAATAACTTGATTTTAAATCAAATTTAGAAAATATATTGGCGTCATATAACCTTGACAATAATTTTTTTATATTTGGAATAGGATACCTAATCCATTTTAAATATTTGTTCAAAGGTTTATAATTTATAACTAACCTGAGAACACCGCGTTCTTTTTCAGCTGCATTATTGACATAAAATCCAGTACAAGACCAAGGAGATTTAGAAGGTTATATCAAACGCTTTTGTAATAAATTATCAATTTCTTTTTTACAGAATTCAACTAATTCGGCGTTCATCTGGCACGGGTGTGATTTGGTAGGAATATCATCCTCAGAGAAATTATCTTCATATGGAAGAGTTACAATATGCTTTTTTCGATTCTAGAAAGCACTAGGATGATCAGCACAAATATCAATGGCTATCTGTTCAGATATTAATTTAATCGTTTCTTGTACTTTGGTTGATTTCAAAGTATCGAATATATTCATGCTAAATAATTCAAGTTGTAAAGAATCCACATGCTTTTGTTTCATATTAATTAGAGCATTAATATCACGAGAAATAAGATCAGTGACAAAAGTATAACTAATGTTTTGGTCTTTATAAGTAGCAGAAAAACCTTTAGCATTTATGCTGGTAAAAGGAAAAATAGCATTTATAAACGGGGTGCCAAGTATAATCGGAGGGTATAACTGATTTTTAATCAAGAATAAGAAGTGTGGAATGCAAATTTTATTTTGGCAAATACACGTATGGTAATAATAATAATAATAATAATAATAATAATAAGGCAAAATTACTCATTACCCCCCTGAACTTGAAGCTTTTTATATGGTGTACACCTAAACTAAATTACGTTTTAATTACCCCTTGAACTTGTTTATTCCTCCGTCGCGTACACCTTTTTCGTCCACCTGCTTCTATTGTGACTACACGCGCGCGACAGCTGGTAAAAGTGGTGATGTGGATTTCCACCTTGATAAATAATAGCCACCTAGATAAATTAATATTGCAAAAAATAAATTTCTTAAATTTAAATTTCAAATTTGTCTGAAATTCTTACCAAGTAAGTGTTAATCTTTGTTTCCTTTACTTTTCATTTACATTTTGCCCTATTTTTCGTTTAAAATATGCCAAATATTAAAGAAAAATGGAGATTTTACGTTTTTTTACCATTGTAGCTTTGTGATGTGGCAAAAAATCACTTCCTCACGCGCCTAGTAGAGTGTGTTGTCAATTTCTACGTCAGGTGGACAAAAAAGGTGTACGCGACGGAGGAATAAACAAGTTTGGGGGTAATTAAAACGGAATTTAATTTAGGTGTACACCGTATAAAAAACTTCAAATTCAAGGAGTAATGAGTACTTTTGCCTAATAATAATAATAATAATAAGAACAACAACAACAACAGTAGTATCAACAATTGATTTTTCTAAAACAATTATAACAATAAAATAAAAGAAGAACCCAAATTATCATCAAGTTACGAACAGTAACTTGAATGGAGAAAACCAAACACCTGAGCATCTTTCCAAATTTCAATTTTTCAAATGGAAAAATAATTTGATTATTAATTAATGACGACCTTCAGATCTTGTCTATTAGTCACCAATTAAAATTAACCAGCAAATTATAATAATATTAGATTAGATCGATGCTTATCGATTCAAATAAACATAGCAAACAATTTCTTACCGAAGAGCATTCACTGCGCACGCCCTTTTCCTTTGCAGCTTGTGCACAATCATCCAGCCCCCCCAGCCCCCCGCCTCCTTTTTTTATTATAACATAAAAAAATTAAACTGTAGCTATTTATTTTAAATGTGTATTAATATTTATCAAATTCTGTAGTTTTTCCTAAATAAATTATGGACTTAGGCCATTAGTCACCAATTAAAATTAATTATTTAAAAATGAGAAAATTGTATAAAATAGCAAACTATTAATTCAAATTAAATGTTATAACCACAGTTTGATTTAATTGTAACCCGTAGCAAATTGTTGCCATTTCACCTCTCTTCCTGACTTTCTCGCTTGCCACTCTCGTTTTTCGCTGGGTAGTCTCTCCTCGCCTCTCACTTTATACAAACACAAATGTATAAAATGCGTTTGTGTTTGCATAAAGCGAGAGAAAATTGTATATATACATATCTTTTCGTTACCCTCTCTCCCCTCTCCCAGATCTCGATCGCCACTCTCGCTTTATACAAACACAAATGTATAAATTGCGTTTGTGTTTGTATAAAGCGAGAGAAAATTGTATATATACATATATTTTCGTCCTATACACTTGTGATTATACAAATACAGATCTTCCCCTGCCCAGTTTTCTTTTGTCTTTCTCTCTTTCTCGCTTTATACAAACACAAATTATACAATTGATTCTTTTGTATATGTATACAGAAACAAATTATACAATTATTATTTTTTGTATATGTATAGCGAAATATACATATTAATAGCCATAACAAACATAAAGTTTGCTATGGAGCGCAATTATGCAAATTATAGCTATAACATACAAATATGATTTTTATGTTTGCTATATGTGAAAGTTGCTCTTTAAAAATCACCCATCAACTAAACAATCGTAATTAACAAATAACTCAAAAAATTTCAAACCAACTTCACCGATTGATCAAAATAACTCGAGGCAACTATTGGAAGAGGTAAAATGATAATTCTATAAAAAATTTAAAAGATAACCTTCCGGATCATTACATCCTGTTCGTTTGCGGCCAGCACAAATTAAATTCTTACCATGTGATATGTTAGCACGCAAGGAAACTTCCTATTAATGGCTTTGATATAAATATGGTTAAAGTAGTCGAAAATAATTCCTAATTAATATGAATGAATAGAATCTTTTTTAGAAGATGTAAAAAATAATAAATGATTTAGAACGGTGGAGTATTAAAATGGATTCCAAAAAGTATTAAAATCTTACCAGGATCACAGGTGAGTTGAATTTAGTAATTATTTCCGGCATATTAATCGTTCACATTATTAAAAATATAATTACTATAAATTACTTGTTACTTTATAAAATTAAAATAAAATTAATTATTTCTTTTAAATTTATCCTTAATTATCATTACATTACTCTTTAAAATGGTTAAATATTTATTTCCGTCCAATATTAGTTGATCATTTTAATAAAAATAGTTGTCTCATATTTATTGAACTCATTAGATAGAAAATTCAAAAAAAGTGCAAAGATGGAAGAAAAATCTAAAATTATTCTTTGAATGGTTAAGTTAATTTGAACAATGAATTTTTTTTCAATAATTCATTGATTTTGAAATGGAGAAAGTAATATTATATTTGTTCACTTTTACTTGTCCACTTTGAATTTCGCACTCCTCTTAAGAAAAAATAATAATTAAAATGAGTATTTTATCACAATATTCATATTAATCAATGTTTACTTTTTAGATTTTCAGAAATAATTTAAAGATTAAATAATTAATATTAAATTCAAATACTGATAAAACATTTTATTTTAATATGTTAAAAATAATAAATTAAAATTAAAATGTATTTCTAACAAATAAAAATAAATGAATAGAATACTTTTTAGAAGATGTGAAAAATAATAATTAAAAAATAATAATTTAAAACGGTGGAGTATTAAGTTGGATCACAAACCATATGTAGTAAGTTAACTTTAGCAATTAATTTTGATGGTTTCCTTTTTTAGAGTCTGATAAGATGTTTACTAATATTTTATGATGTATTTTTATATCATATTAATATGTAAAAAATTAAAATTATAGTATTTTTCGTATAATTTTTAAATATCTAATTTTTTTTGTTTAAAATATCTAATTAATGTAATCTAATTTAACTTTAAAAATTAGTCAAATTGAATTTTGAAAAACACAACATAACAAATAAAAATGGACGGAGAAAGTATATTTTTATGTTCACACTATTTAAAATAGTTACTATAAATTGCTTGTTAATTCATAAAATCAAAAGAAAAATAATAGATTTTTAAGAAAATTATCCTTACAAGTATTTTCTTTTTGAAAATGTAAAGTTTAAAAAAAACAAAACAAATTAATAAATTAATCTTCTTATTTATATTTTTTTTTAAAACAATAGACAACTAATATAAAATACCGAAAATACCTACTAATTAATGAAGATGGCAAATAAAGAATAAATATATATTATTATAATCAATAGAAATATTGCCATGTTAGGGTAAATCACAAACTTCACATTTCTCAAGAAGTTGACCTTTTTTAAGTTTTTTATACTTTCACGGTCTTTTTTATATGTTTAGTTTTGATTTTTTATTTTTAACAAATCAAGACAATACAAGCTGTGCTAATTTATTTTGTCTATATATTCATCAATGGCATTGTGAAGTCTTTAATTCCTTCTTTGCTTCTATCTATTTATTCATCAATGGCATCTACCAAAGTTAAGACTCCCACCATAGATTTTTCTAATCCAGAACTAAAACCAAACACTCCACTATGGGAATCCACAAAAGTTCAAGTATTTGAAGCTTTAAAAGAATATGGTTGTTTTGAAGCAATATATGATAAAATTCCAAATGAAATTAGAGAGGGTATTTTTGGTATTTCAAAAGAAATATTTGAATTTCCTTTAGAGACCAAAGTGAAAAATTATTCAGAAATACCATTACAAGGTTATATAGGAATGATTCCACACTTGCCATTTTATGAGAGTTTGTGTATTTCTGATTTGCTTAATCCTCAAAATGTTGAAACTTTTGGTAATATCTTTTGGCCTCATGGTAATCCTGATTTCTGGTATGTCTATTTTTTTTAAAAAATAAATAAATTATTTTGTGCATTGATTAGAGTCGTGGAGTACCAATAAAGTTATTTTTGTGATGTGATAAATTTTTGCAGCAATTTGGTAAAAGCTTACTCAAATCCACTTTTGGAATTGGATGAAGTGTTGAAAAGGATGATTTTGGAGAATTTGGGATTAGAAAATTATATTGATGAATTGTTGGATCCTAATTATATGAGATTTAGATTTACACATTACAAGGGATCATCAATTATTAGTGGAGATCATGAAAATAATATTAAACAGGATGGGTTGAATGGCCACACAGATGGTAACTTCTTGACTTTTATATCACAAAATCAAGTCAATGGTTTGCAAATCAACAAAAATGGAGAGTGGATTGATGTCAATATTTCACCAAATTCTTATGTTGTTTTGTCTGGTGATTCATTCAAAGTAAGTGTTACTTATTTTATTTTTTTAGCTATTCATATTACTTTGTTGAAATCCGTGTTACTTGAACTCTTCAAAAATATTATTATAATTGCACCTTCAAAAATAAAATATAGATTTTAGAGGATCTGACGTATATCTAACGATACTTGTGAAGAATATATCCATGGTTGAAATATACCAAACAAAATTTAGGTTTAATATCTTGATGCAAAATTGAAAATGAATCTTGATATTTGTTGGAATTAACCTATGTTTCTCGAATATTAAATGGAACTACCTACATATTTAATATTTTCATGCAAAACTGAAAAATGAATTTTGATATTTGTTGGAGCCTATGCTTTTTGAATCTCTAAAAATGTTGGATCCTTCAAATAAATGTATTTGAGTTTTATGCATTGACGATGTGAATTTATATAGGCATGGACAAATGGTCGATTGCATTCTCCCGTCCACAAGGTAAAAATGTTTGGAGAATGTGATAGATTCTCAATTCAATTATTTTCATTCTCAAAACCAGGTCACTTTATAAAGGCCCCAAAAGAACTAGTGGATGAAGAACACCCTTTACTCTTCAAGCCATTTGAAATGATTGGATTATCTGAGTATGTTACTTCCCAAGCTGGCTATGCAGCTCCCAGTGATGCTTTCAAGGCTTACTGTGGTCGTTGATATGGTAAACATGAATTTCTAATGAACGTTTTTGTCAGAGTACTGTTAGTATATATGGGATTTCTGACAGAATATTCATCGAAAATGTCTTCATCATTACCAATGTATTTCATTGGAATTCGTGTTTTTATAATAGTGTGTATCTTTAGCTTTAGAGTTCTTTGTTTTATATATGCTAGAATAAAAAAAATGTGATTTTTTATGAACGTTCTTGTTAGAATACCGTAAGTATATATGGGATTTCTGACAGAATGTTTGTCGAAATTTGTGTTTCTTTAGTAGTGTGTATCTTATGTTTGAATTGTTCTAATAGTGAGTAATTTCGATGGGAATTCATGCTTTGTTTGTATTTTTTGTGCAAATAATAAATTTTGAAGATATAAGTGTCAAAAACACACCTAAACTATCAGGATTCATTGCTAGCCCCATTTATTAAACTTCTGGCCATACCCACATTGGAGTCTGATCAAATTTGAAATCGCATCGATAAGTCCCACAATGAGAAATAAAACTCCCCACTATAAGACATTTTTACTTAAAGAGACTCCAACCATTTTTATAGTTCTTTGCAAATTTTGAAGGCATGCAATTTTTTTTCTCAATTATTGCATATGTACAGTAATATTTTTTAATAAAAACTAGCAATTGGGTATTCAATAATATATGCTATATATGTTGGAACAATATTTTTTCTTTTTATATACATTTTTATTAACAAACACGATATAGACGTGCAACCTATATACACTAAATTAGTTATTTAAAAAAAAAAAACAAAGTGACACACAAATCGAGACATAGAGTATAGAAAAAAAGATCCTTCCACTACCAAAATGAAAAATAAAAATATACAACTTGTAAATATATTTCATTTATATACTCAAACTAGAGTTGTCAATATGGGCTAGCCTACCCCATCCGGGTTAACCCATATAGGCTTTGACATTTTACGGGTCAGGTCGGGCTAGCCCATTTTTGGTGTGGGCCAGAAAATGGTCGGCCCAGCCCACAAGTACGTGGCTACATGCTTGCCGGGCCAGCCCACTTTTTAAAAAATTATATTTTTTTTATAATTATTAAAATAAATTTTAAATTGTAATTTAAAAATATTATTAGAAATATCGACAAAACAATATTACATGGTGTTAATGTTACTACTTGTTAATCAAATCCACAAATAAAATTATCTTTATAATATTTATTAAGTTTTTTTTCAAATAAAAGTATAAATATCTAAATAAAAATATTAACCTAATTGTTTTGTCACATTAAAATACAAAAAATGTGACAATATTCCAACCATAAAAATGTTAAAAATAAACTCCTTAAAAAAATCATG